>PVKE010028707.1:0-20758 GCA_004027555.1 Craseonycteris thonglongyai
CCATCCACGCTGTTGTGGGCTATGGTGCCCCCACACTCATAACGACCACCTCAAAGGGACAGGTAGAGGGCACATACGCTGTCGCTGCTCTCTGCCATTTCCTAAGATGGGTAGTGAAGACAGGCACTCATTTCATTATCCTTCAAGCTATACACACCCTTCATGTTTATTCCTTTGTGTGTGCAATACATTTCACAATTTAAAAAAAAAAGATTCGAAATACAGGCTGGGGGCGATGGCAGGGGCATCAAATATATGGTGATGGAAAGAGAACTGACTCTGGGTGGTGAGCACATAATGCAGTACCTAGACGATGTAATGTGGAATTGTATACCTGGCACCTATGTAATTTTTACCAACCAATGTCACCCCAATAAATTCAACAATTAATTTTTTTAAATGAAATACAAGTTAACACTTGGTTGGTTTTCTTAAGACCAAATAAAACAATTTACTTGATATCAGAAGAAAATCGGTCCCATTAGCTAATGCCAACAAATTGTATTAAAATTGTTAAATCCCTATGGGCCCATTTAACCTCTTTGGAACAACATATACATCACAGGCACTTTAATAAATGTTCTAAGGTGAAGTACAGGGATATTTTTGAGGATCCAGCATATATGGGTTATGAAGTAATATAAATATATTTACTCTGAAAGCGGTTGGATCTGACTTCCTCAGAAACCTTTAATAAGTTATGTTATTTGTGGCCGCCAACCTCAGTGAGAGAACCAATGTCCTAAAATTGATTTAGGCAGTTTCCAAATCAAGCCCCAGATTTCTACTTAAGTCAACAAAATCGCACAGCTCACCAACCAAAGGCAAGGACCTATGCCAAATTCTACAAGAGCAACAAAAGCCCAGTTTCTCCCATTAAGAGCTTAAAACAAAGGGAGTATGATAATCTGGTAAATATTTGAATTCTTTAAAAGACCTTTTAATCACTAAATAAATAACCAAAAATGCATTAAACTTCTCTCTTTAACAGGCTGGACTATATTTACTTATGTTTCCAGGTACCTTTCTCCCTTTTGTTTTACTTCAGTCAAGCTGAAAACTAGTATCATCATTAAGGTTCAGGATTATTATTATTATTAATAGTACCATTCATTCATTCACTCATTCAAATTATTAATCCTTCCCTGTGCTCCTTCTCTGCACGCCAGGCACTGTGCCATGTCCCAGAAAGCCAGCCCTGAGTATGACAGGCCAGCACCCCGGGCACTGAGAGCTGTGGATGGGACAGATCACCAAACAGCTGGTGGGAGTTCAGGGAGGAATTAAGGACAATGAGTTAAGTCACCTTTATTGTATCTGTTCCTGTTTCCATTAGAAAAGGAGTGCAGGGAGTGGGGAGATAAAGCATCATGGATGCAAAGCTTCAACACAGGGTCTGAGTAGTTGAGGTCCTGAAAGAGGAGGAGGCTTTTGGTCCCAGTAGATTTTAGACTTTTTTCCAGGGCAACAAGAAGCCATGAGATGGTGGTAAACAGATGCATGCAAAACCAGCTTTGCAGTGTGGGGGTGGAAAGGAGAAGACAAAGAGACCACTGCTGGAACCGGGAGCAACTGGAAGGTGGCGTGGACAGTCGTGGGAGCAGTGCAAACGGAGAAAGGAGAAGGAAGAGCAATGATACAGGGAAAGAGAGGGAAGGGAGAAAGCAGATATCGAAACAACTTAATTCACCAAATGTGGAGGGCCCCAACCCAGAGGGGCAACATCTTAAGATTTTTTCTGGAGCAAATTAATAGTGGTACCATTTACAAACATGGGAAACATTAGACAAAAAGCTGTTGGGGGCAGAGAGATAGGATAAAAATGGGATTTGGAGCTTTTACGTGTTATGTCCAATGCAAGTGGAGATTTTTGAGTATAAAAAGAGGTTTTAGGGTGTGTGCGTGAAGAAAAACACAGCAGTTGAAATTCCACAGCACATTGGCATCCCTAACGATAGCAGCTAACATTTTGAGTCTTGAGGACCTGTAGTGGTATGCCCTTTTTCATTCCTGATATTGGTGCTTTGAACTTTCCCTTCTTTTTTTGAGAGTATGTGAAAGAGAAAGAGAGAAGAGGGGAGAACCCAGAGCAGTCTCCATAGTTGTACATCATTAGTTGTGACATAGTTTCATTCCACACAGGTGGATATGGGGCTGCTCAGGGTGGGAACCGTACTAGGGGCCTTCTGCATGGCCTGCTGAGCCATTCAGCTTTCTGGGTATCTCAATATTTGATTTGCATTTCCCTGATGGCTAATGATTATAAGCACCTTTTCATATATTTATTACTTGTTTGTATATCTCCCATGGAGAAATGTCTGTTAAAATCTTCTCCCTTTTTTTAATTGAGTCACTTGTATTTTTGTTGTTGAATTGTAAGCGCCCCTTATATATCTTGTATATAAAAGTGCTTTATCAGATATGTGATTTGCAAAAATATTCTCCCAATCTATGGTCTGTCTTTTCCCTTTCTCAGTTTGATGTCCTTTGAAGCAAAAAGCTTTTAATTTTGAAGTTTACAATTTACCCACTTTTTCATTTGTTACTTGTCCTTTGGTGTCACAGCACCTTCAATTTGAAGGCTATATTTGCAGGATACAGAATTCTAGATAAGCAGTTTTCCGATAGTATTCACAAACTTACTCCACTGTCTTCTTCTAGCTTACGTCATTTCAGTTGAAACATCGCCTGCCAGTCCTATCGTTGTTTTGAAGATAATCTACTTTTCTCAGGATGCATTTATATGTATTACCATTAATTTTCATCAGTTGTACTATGAATTGCTTATCTGTGGTTTACCTTGCATCTATCTTGCATGGGGCTTATAGCATTCCTTAAACTGTGGCTAGATATCATTTGTTAGTTTTGGAAAATCTTGGCCCTTATCTCTTCATATATTGCTTCTGACCCATTTTCCTTCTTTTCCTGTTCTGGGACTCCAATAAATGTATATTTCATACGCCTATTATGCTGTTGTCCACATTTTCCATTTTCTGCTCGGCATTAATTGGTCCTAATATCTTCTTACTGACCTATATTCCAGATAATTAATTTTCTCTTCATCTGTGTCTAATCCTCAGTTGAACCCATCACTCCATTCTCAAATTTTACATTTTTCATTTCCATAATTTTTGTTTCTTTATACGTATTATATAGCGCTGTTTTGTTTTGTTCATTTTCTCTGTCTTGCCTATTTTCTTGAATGTATTTATCAAAATTGTGTTAGAGATCTATCTGATAACTCTAGAATCTAGATCACATATTTCTATGGCTTTTCACCCCTGGGTCATGTCTCTGGATATACTAGGTACGTTCAAATACAATCATTGTTTATGAACAAATATCAAGGCTCCAAGTGGGATTTTTTTCCAGAGAAGCTTTTCCTTAGATTCTGGCAAATTGTATAAGTAGATCACCTTAATCCAATCAAAGGCTGAGCTCACTCAAAATTGGGTTTTAATCTTTACGAATCTAGCCTGTTTTCAGTTAACTCTAACTTCTAGGATATAATCTACAAGGGTCCTAAATGCATGGAGCATTTATTACAATCTATCTACCTCAGTGAGCTCTGATCTCTGTTTTTTGGTTTTTGGGTTTGTTTGTTTGTTTGTTTTCTTTTCTCCCTGGCACTATAAAACTCTAATAGCTTAACTTCTCAGCCTCCTCACAGTCACTCTCTGCCTGCATTTGTAGTCTCTGCACCTGCCACTGATGGCCTGGTAAATGCATGAGAATGAAAAGCAACTTAGAATGTCAGACCCAATGAGTCTCCCTTCTCTCTGGGGTTTCAGCCTCCCAAGTCCTGGTTGCCTTGAAAGCTCTCTGGTGCTTTCAAATAGATGTTTTTTGGCCTTCTGTTACCTAATCTGCTTGTTCTAGGTAGGAGTATTGGTCTGCCACAAGATAGTTCCTTATAGCCAGGAGCAGAAGCTAAAACATCTAACTTTTAACAGTTGAAACATTTACTCTTCACTTGATATGAATTAACGTGATTATTTAAACCTCCCATGCAAGCTATGAGAAAGATATTATTATTTGTTTTCATCTTATAATTCATGTAAAACTGTGGAGCACAACCTCACAGAAAACTGTAACTTGACCAACCAACTTGCCCAAGATTGCCACAATTAAGAGCAACTACACCAACACAGCCTGACACTGTTTTTTAGCTACAACAGGATATCGAAGGAGGCGAGAAAGGCACAGGTGTAAGCCTTCTGCGATTGCAACATTTAGAGACTGAGCCAAAGAAAGGGAGTCTGAGAAGGAGCGACTAATGCGACCAGAGGAAAAAGGGAAGGCTGTTCTATAAGTTGAGCAAGAAGCGTATTTCAAGTAGAACACAGTCATCTGAGGCACAGATTGTAACGACTTTCATTTGAAAATAACCAAGTTTAGTGTTGTCCGTTCCTTATTCCTTCAAACAATAAATATTAAAATCTTTGCCAAGACACCAGCACATCTCGCCCTTCTGCAAACATTCACTGAGCACACACGGTGTCTCAAGTGTTTCCTGCGTTTTTGGCCTGCCAACGTGAGGCAGCGCAAAACACTCCTAAAGAGCTAAACCACGTACCCAAACTTATGCAGTTTAAATGAACCACTTAATAATTAGAAATGCCATGCAAATATGATAGTTCTGATTCTCTTTAAAAATCTTCAAAACTCTTACATAAAATTGACAAGGAAATTTTAACTAGATTCTTGCTTTATCCTTCAAAAAATCCTGTTAGTTATTCACATTCATTGAAAGAAAAAGACAGGAATGTATAAAATACATAAACTTGTCAACATAATGGTAGAGTTTGGATATTACAGTAAGAATAAAGAGTTGGTGAAATGGGAAGAAAAGAGAAGATCTAGGGGAAGAAGTTCATTATTTCACTAATGTGAACCACCTAAAACAGATCCACTAAGAATAGGATTTACACATAGTGTCATCCAGGCCAGCTATATAATTTGCAAGGCCCAGTGAAAACTGAAAATGTGGGACCCGTGTTGAAAAAGCAGGAAAAACTCATTTTCCTTTCTCAGCTGTCTCTCCTTTGAGTGTCCAGGTGGTGGTAATGGCGGTGGTCGTGGTTGTTGTTGTTGTTGTTGTTTTATTTGCTATTTACTACTGTGCTTCCTGGGGCTCAGGGATACTCATCGGGCACATGAAGAACCTCACAGTTGCCCACAGTCACACCCCCACAACTCAGCACAAGGGGCACAGGACTGCACCCAGGCCCCTGCTGGGGTAGAAGACCATGGAAGGTGCTGGGCGAAGCTCAGTGTGGACCCTGCAGCAGAGAACCAGTCCTGGGGAGGTGGGAGGCAGAGGCAGGCAAAGCTGTTTAAGACCAGAGGTTCCAAGACCCCAGCACACGCTCGGTTATTCCATTAGCCTTCACTTTAAAGACACAAAATCAAAAATATAATTGTCAATATTAAGAATTGCAAAACTGTGATCGCATAGCATTAAACCCCAAGTGCAGAGCCCTAGGCAATAAACACTAGTCACACAGCCATGAAATCAGTCCTGGGGCCACCACTTAATGGGGCCTTTTGGGTTATGGCCTATGAGCTAGAAGGGACCAGTTGACCTGCCTGCTCCTCCGATCTGCTTGTGTTACTGCGTGGTGCGGCCAATCAGCCACAAGGCCCTATTGCCCAGAACAGTGGATCTTAAACTTCTGTGTGCACAATAACCTTTTGGGGAGTTTGTCTAAAGGGAGATTTCCGAGTCAAACCCCAATATTCTAGTTCTGAAGTTCTAGGTGGGTGAGGTTCAGGAAACTGCTCATTTCCCCTCATCTCAAGATGATCTGATGCAGGGGCTGGGATCCACTCTGAGAACAGGTGCCAGAGATACTTAATTGGAGCTCCCCTGGGGAAGGCATTAAGTCTCAGATTAGGCTGAGGACCAAGAGCAAAAATTTGCACTGGGGGTGGGGGGTGGTCCCAATCTCTTTGGGACATTTCCCTCTTCACCCAGTCCCCCGCAACTCCTCTTGTATGCAGTATTCTGCATGCTGAGTGAGTCTGAGTCTGTCTCAGGTCCAAGTGTGTGAATATGAACCCGTCACCCCCATGAAGCGCCACTGATACCCCAGGAAAACACACAAACAGGCCAAGAATCCAGCCCCATCTGCCATGAGTGACATGGACACCCAGGAGCAGAAGCCACACCTCCAGGAAGCACAGCCAGCTGTGACTGAACTTCTAGAAAGAGCTTCCAAGTGCATTAGAGGCTGCGCAGCCCACTAGCCAGGAAACTCTGAACATGGAAGTCACTGTAAAGCATCCCCAGAAAACGGTGCATGGAAAGAAAAGAAAACCTGGGTCTCTAGGCCTCAGGCAGCCACCAAGCCAATGGCAGAGCCTGGAGCCAGCTGGTTATTGCATCTGCGGAGAGAGGGAGACTGGTGGACATCAGTGCACACTGGCAGCTCACTGACACACGCAGTTTGGCCTGCATGGCATTTTGAAATATTTTGGGTTCGTTGCCAATACTTAGAAGAGATTGCACATAAAATTCCAGGTGTCCAGATTCCTCTGAAGCCTGGGAAGATCCGGAAACCCTGAGCTATCCCTTCCTGGCCCAGGGAAGCCAGGCTGAGCAGCAGCCATGCTTTATTCGGGACACATGCGATCCAGGTGCCCTGGGTCACCGTCCCTCTGGCTCATTTCTATGACTGTCTGGACCCTGGCTCAAGTGACTCAAAGGTCCTTTTTCCTCAAACACTCTATGATTAAATGCTCCGTTTCTTCACTTAACTTTATCCATACATAACACCAATGTGCTTCTCAATAACCAGAGGATTTCAAAGTCAGCAGCGTGAAATGCACAGAGTGTTTTACTCCACTCCAGGCCCTCAATAATGTATGAACTGCATGACTAGAGAGCCTGGTGTCATGATCAGCTGAAGCCCTTCAACAGAACACTGTACTCTTTAGTAGCTCACCGAGGTCTCGGCGGTTTCTAAGATCACCAGTGTCCCAGGCACCCAAGTCAGCATCTGATGCCCCACTCTTTCTTCTTTTCTGTCGCTATAGTGAACAGAAAGCCCCATCATGAGATGCCAGATGCCAGTGGTGCCTCCCCCCACCTGGCATGACAAAGTATAGGGCTGGTGCGGGCTGTAATTAAAGACTGGTCTCTGCATTCCTTGCCACAGCTTTTTAAACCCAATTTAAAAATCCACAGGCATCCATGTATTTCTAAATTACAACTTGTCCATTTTTAATTGAAAAAAAAAACAAACCTGTCCTTGCTCCTGAGCAGAAGACCACACATCTCTCAGACAGTTCTGTCCTAGAGCTGCCAGGCCCTGGAGGACAACCCTTCCAGAGCCATCTGCAGGGGACAGCCCAAGGGGAAAACTTCCATTCGGGATGCCATATGGTCCAAGTAAGTGTTCTCTGAAAAAAACCCTCACAGGCATTGTCATCTTTAATTCGTGTCTGACCAGTGTTTGGAGAGAAGAAGTTGTCACCTCTTCTGGGATTATTCACATTACACAGCAGCCGGAGCAGGGCTATCCCTGTCACCAGGTCTGGGGTATTTTGAAATCTCGTTCATATGCAGGATGTACATTTCTGTAACCAAAAATAAATATTATCAGTACATGACTGAATGTATGTTCTCAGTTGGCTCATTGGATAGTTTGAAGAATCTAACCTTTGATGCAAAACTGTCAGTCTAAGATTGTTGAGGACCAAGTTTTTGGAATCAATGAATATTTTAAATGTAGTATATGAGCACAGCTCATAAATTTTGCCTCTCCAGTAATATCTTTGTTACATTAAACACATCTACATGTAACTGGTTCTGTGTGGTCACATCTACCCTCCATCATTCTTGACCTTGCACACCCATGTGCTTACATTTTTCACCCAGTGCACATCGGAATGGATGAGTGTTCAGATGTTCAATTCAAAGAGCATACTATTATTGAATTCCCAACAGCTGAAAAAGTTCCTCAAATTCTTTTGAAATTTTTGAAAAAGAAGGTGAGGACTCCTTAAGGAAGATTGTTACAAGTGATGAAAGAGCAAAAGGCAGTCCATGGAACACTGACACAGGGATCATCTCAGCTGGAAAAATCAAAACTCAGGCCTCGGCTGGGAAGATGATCCCTGATGGCGTATTCCATGGACTGCCTGTTGTTCTCAGGGTCATAATGATAGAACCAAGTTTCATCACCTGGCATGGTGTTCTTTAAGAAGTTCTCGCCTCCTTTTTCAAAGATTTCAAAAAAAAATGCAGGAAATTTCTCTGCTGTTACGAATTCAATACAGCAAGTGTTTGAACCAAACATCTGAACTCTCTTCCATTTCTATGTGCACTGAGTGAAAAATATAAACATCTATGTGTGCAAGGTCAACAGTGATGAAGGGGAAATACTATGTGACTCCACAGAACCAGTTACATCCAGATATGCCTAATATAACAAAAAATATTACAGTGGAGGCAAAATTTATCAGCCCTCCCTTGTATTTTATAAGTGAAAATCTACTGAGATTCTGAATTTATAGATTATTGCCTGTGAGATTTAGATCAATCATCAGTCATCATCTTTCAGCTTCTAGAAATACTTTATAACTAAAATGTCTACTACAGCATTGGCTTAAAAAAAAAATCAAAAGTTTCTTCGGGTCCCAGAAACAACTGCCATGGCTACAGTCACACGCAGTGGTACTTTGTATAGCACTCAATTTGGGTCCCTTTCCAGTTGTACACTCAAGTGGGTACCAGCACTCATTGTTTCTAGAAAACAATTCATGCCTGCCACTTTCACTGAGAAGTGCACGTGAGCACAACTGCCTGCTGATTTTCTGAATTCGCCTGAACATGGAGTTTCTCACGGCCGTCACATAGTTTAATTATAGGCAGAAAGTAATTATTCCCAGATGTTTAGGAGAAATGCTCTGGCCAAGCAGACATGACAGCACAATGTGTCTGGTGCAAGAACAAGTCCTGTGTCCTGTAAGGTTGCCACCAACATTCTTGCTGTTCTGGCAGCAAGATGCCCAGGACAGCATGTGCATGAACATACACCGCTATCACACACCTCCCTGCACCCTCACAGAGGGTAATGACCAAACGGGCCAGAGGTAATCACATTTTGGTCCCCTGGGCTGACACTTCAGAGCTGCCATTCCCTAGCAACAGAAGTCTGCAAGGATGGGATGCAGGGATAGCTCAGTGGTTGAATGCTTGTCTTGCAATCACGAGATCCAGGGATCAAACCCTGGCCCCAGGCTGTGCAAACCCATATGCTGAACTTCGGCACAACTGGTAACCACTGGGATGGCTCGGGGGCAAAGGTGCTCTCCTCCCATGTAAGAGGCCCCTGGTCCAGTGCCTGCCCTATATAGAGTGAAACTATATCACAACTAATGACATACAATTATGGAGACTGCTCTGGGCCCTCCCCCCCCCTCACTTTCTCTCAAACAATAAAAATAAATCTTTAAAAAAAAATTTTTAAGTTACTGAACACCTCCTTTATGCAAGATATGGTATTAGCAGTTATTTAAAGTACAACTCCTATCTCAAAAACAGGTCATCTGAATATAGCTCCTGGGGAAGCCGGGATGGCTCAATGGGTTAAGCGCTCACTTTGCAGCGCCGGGGACCAAGGATCGAATCCCGGCCCCAGCCCCGGCCTGTGCGGAACCATATGCTGAACTGGGGAGTTCTGCCAGTTCAGTTCTCTCTCTGTCTCTGTCTCTGTATCTCTCTCTCTCTCTCTCAAAAAATTAATAAATAAATGAATATAGCTCCTCCTAGAACACAGGAAGGACAGCTACATTAATAACCCCCAGAAAGTCTACTCATGTCAGTATCAATCTCTGGGCTTTTCTGTACTTCCCATTCTTTTTCTAATGAAGAAGTATTATTTAAAATATAATCAGTTAAAAAAAAAAAGTATTCCTTTCCGTACACTCTGGGTGGTTGGATCAGTGCTTTCCAACCTTTAAAGTGGCTAGAAATCACTTACAGATCTTGTGAAATGCATATTCCAATTCAAGTGGGTGGGACAGGGCCAGGATTTTGCTTTCCTCACACAAGCCTAGTGATGCTGGAGTTGCTATGAGGGGATCCCCATTCAATGAAGGTGGGGGGGGGGGACAGGGGAAGGAAGGGGAGGAGGAAGACAAATGCCATCATTGGGGGATGGGAACATTTAGGCAAGACCTCATGAAGTGACATCTGGTCAGGAGTACAGATGTGATTTCAAAAGGCTCACGTGAAGAAAAAAGGGATGGGGAGGGATAAAGTCTCACAAGTTAAAAAAGAAAAGAAAGTGCAAGCGGGACCTTTGGTACACAAAGCCATCCATCCCATCGGGCCTGACTTATTGGGTAGGACAGCAGTTATCAAACATCACTCATCTCGGGGCTTCTTACGATGCAGAATGCCAGGCCCCAGCCCCAGAGTTCCTGGATCAGCATTGAGGGGGGAGGGTGAAATTTCCATTTCTAACAAGTACCCAGGTGATGCTGAAGCTGCTGGTCCAGTGACCACGCTTTGAGGACTGCTCTGGTAGTGTTTGTCAAGGACCAAGGACTTTCGCCACTCCTACTACATTCTAGAGAGGACACCTGGATCGTCTAAGAGGTGGACTGTTCACATCTGGAAGCAGCCACAACAGCTCACGTTAGAGCTTGACAAGGCAAAGTAATAATAATAATAGCTACAAACCCAAAAGGGCAAAATCAAACATTCCTCTGAATTCGCTTTACAATGGTTTAAATCCATCCCGGCTAATTAGCCGGGGACAACATGGAATCCTATCAGTTTGTAAATGAACTCCTGGAGAAGAATTCGAGTTGACAAACAACCACTCCTACGTGTTAGCAGGTCAAGTGTTTCCAGTCAACGTTTGGCCAGGGGCCACTGTCTTGGCTTCACAGCCATCCTCTCCCAGACTGATTTGCCTCCTTTCCTCACTTGGCAAGAGAAAACCTCAACTGAGGAAGTTGAGAAAGTCGGGTCTCACCGGGGCAGACAGTGAGCTTGGGGCTGACTCCGAGATTCACCTGGAGGCAGCTGCAACTCCAGTGACTCCACCAAGGGCTGGTTGGCACAGCATAAGTTACAAAGAGGCTGCCACGGGCCAAGCAAGTATGGGGCACAGAGACACAGAGGACGAAAAAAAGAAAAACCTTCAAAATGCTCACAGGCAACAGTCAAGTGAGACACACAAACAAGTAAATGGAGGCGTGCAGGAGCCCAGAGGTGCCCCCCAGGGGGCAGAGACAGCCTCAAGCCAAGGGTCCTTCCTCCGCTGCACTTCGCCACACAGTAGAGGTGCAGGTGCTACTTAAAGCATGAGGATGTTGTAGGGTGACCAGACGTCCCGCTTTTGGTGGGACAGTCCTAATTTTTAACAATTTGTCCCGCGTCCCGCGGCATTTTCAAAAAGTCCCGATTTTTGGAAAGAATGCACGACAAGCTAGGGAACGGCGGGAGATAGACCAAATTTTTAATCAAGAACCCCCCCTCCCCGCAGTCAATGGTGTCCCGCTTTACCAATGTTAAAATCTGGTCACCTTATGTTAGAGGCCCAGCCAATCAATTAAGTCAGAACCTCCAGGAACTGGGGACCAAGCAGAGGCCTTAGCCCTTCCAAACCTAAACCTGGAACCTGTCCCGATGGGTACGTCCACCCACCCCGACTGAGCCAGAGAGCTGATCCAGCCCTCCCAGCGACAGGCACGAAACCCTCATGCCTGAAGGGTGCCAATAAAGAAACCCTCCTTCTAGGAACTGCACAAGCTGTGATCGGCGCGGTAGGCCAGGACGGCAGAGACACGCACCCTCCAAATAGTTGGCACCTCCAGCTGGCTTACAGAGGGAGGCGCCTTCTGTAAGCCGTCAGGGATGCCACCCTGCCAAACACAGTGCATTAAGCTACAGTCCCGATGCACACCTCTCTGGCTGGCAGGACAGCCGCTGCAGCAGCTCAGTTCCTGGCACGCGCGTCCTTTCACCTCAACTGCAGCAGGCCTGGGAGGGGGGCATGACCCTTCCCTACCGCTGTCCTTAGCAGCTGCGGCTGCCAAAGGAGAAACTGTGGTCTTATAAAGGAGAGAGCCAACGCCCATGTGAGCCAGTCTTGAGCAGCAAACAGGGCAGCCCAGAGGGAAGGGACACCCTAAGTCCTCACAAACATCCTGGGGCCACAGAAAAGAGGGACCCAAAGAAGCCAGTTGTCAGCGTACTTCCCTCTCAACCCCTGGTCTGTCCTTCAATACACGCTCTGCAATGACACGAGAAATGCCTTCAGGCATTTCTCTTTTCTCTTTTACAGTAGAAGGCTGTAAGCTCTCTCGGCAGAGGCTGAGGGAGGTTGCAGGAGAAAGGGGTTGAAGGCGGACTGAGTGGGGGGTATGGGGTGAGGATATCCCATGGGGCTCTGCTCCAGCGACCTCAGAGTCTCGGTGCAGCCCCACCACAGCCCTCTCAGTACAGACCCTGGACCCTCCAGGCCTCCTGCCCACACTGGCATCCTCGTCCCCTCTACTCACTCATCGCCTCCCCCTAGGGGTCCTCTGGATAGTACAGCCTCTGGACAGAGACACTTGTCTTCCAGGCCTGCTGCCTGCCCAGGGGCCCCCCTCCCACTGCACACCCAGACCAGCACCCTGCAGCTTGCCCACCCAGCCCAAACCCCAGAGGCCTGCTTCCCGTGGGGGTCAGCCCGGTGACTGCAGACCAGCGACCACAGCGAAATTCTCTACCATCCAGCACAGCCAGCTACACCTCCAACAAGGTCTGAAGCCCCAGCAAGTTTGTCCTTCCTTGGGGCCCTATCCTCAGCACTGGGGTACCAGAAAGAGTTTCCATTTATCTTATAATTACTCTTTCATCATACTGTAGTCATTGTTCATATTAAAATTCCTTGCTTAAATTACTGTGTGGTTTCTACCTCCTGATTGGATCCAGACCACTATACCCGGAGAACTGCCCTAACAGGCACCCCACAGAAGCACCCCACTTCCAGTAACAGGGCATATAGCACAGGCCAGTAAAATCTGAACATTGAAACAGGGAACCCTACAAAGCAGATAGACTAACTTCTAGTGCAGTTTGTGACAATCAGTCCTATTTCTTTGTCTCGAGTATAGTTATTATACAGACACCAAGAACAGTAGTTCAAACCCTCCTCTTGAAGATTCTTAAGGATGAGTATTTTCATAGCCTGTTTCTATCAAACACCAGCAGGGAAAATTCTTTGTACCTTAGTACGTATCATATTTCACATCTTTACATAAGAAAATAAGGAATAATTTGATATACAGCTGTTTGGAGGAAATCAGAAGCAGCAACACCTTACACAGAGATTAGTGCTGCAAAGCACTTGTGATCTGGATGGAATCAGATCTCCAGGTCAGGAGAGGGGCTCTGGACAGAGCAGGGAATGTCTCTCCCACGTGGCAGGAGGGTGGGGCCTGCCCTGAGTGGGTTCAGTCCCATGCCTGCTGATGCCTGTGAGCCATCTCCTTGCTCCCATTCCTCCCTCCCTCACCAGATGCTACGGGCATCCAGTGGACTGGGATGGAAAGAGATATACGCTCTGAGGCTGTATTCACCGAGATCCACCTGATCTTGATGTGATTTCCCAGGAGGCCTCCTACTGGGAGGGGGATGTGCCCAGAAACAGCGGACTGCCCAGCAGGTCACCATTTTCAGTAACTAAGTTGGCCTCCCCATATGAAGGCAACTCAAACAAGCACTGGAGGCCACAGCCAACTTTTCATGGGCTAGATCCCTACTGGATAAACCGACCATCAAAATGATGGATAATGAGGGATGCTGGGATAGCTCAGTGGTTGAGCGCTTGCCTCACAATCACAAGGCCTGAGGTTTGATTCCTGGCCCTGGCCTGTGTAAACCCACGTGCTAAACTGCTGGGATGGCTCAGAGGCAAAGGTTCTCCCCTCCCATGCAGGAGGCCCCCAGTTCAGTTCCCACCCCGCACAGCCCCACGTGCACCTGTGTGGAATGAAACCATGTCACAACTAATGATGTACAACTATGGACATTGCTCTAGGCCACCCCGCCCCTTTTCTTTCTTTCTTTCTCTCTCTCTCTCTCTCTCTCTCTCTCTCTCTCTCTCTCTCTCTCTCTCTTCTCAAAACAATAAATAAATCTTTAAAAATAAAATAATAAAATAAAATAAAACGATGGCCAATAAGCCTTGCAAGGCCGCATGTCCCTGTCTTCAGCCTGCCCTCACAGGCAAAGATTTTATCTAGATCAGGCCAAGCTCATCCTCAGAGTTTCTCCTCAAGTTCCAAGAGGAGGAAGTTAATTGTAGGAAGAAGGAGTAATTAGGAAGTCTGTTCTGTAATTGTTAGCATTATGGCTGAACTGGTTTTCCTCAAGCAATGCAGAATAATGAGTCCTTACATTTATAGAGTACTTCACGGCACTTGAAATACTTTCACAAACATCATTTCCTTTTGGTAAAGGAACTCCCCTGCTACTCTGGATATTTTTCCTCGGATGCTTTGTTTTCACTTCTTCACAAGCTTCTGTGTAATTCACTCCATGATATAAAACACAGACCACAGCTACGTTAAGGGTCACCTCCAGAGTGTGAAGAGAAAACCTGTGACTTTTTTAAAACAGTCATAGATTTGGTTTGGATTGGAGTTGGTTAATTTCACACCAAATTTAACTTGGTCTGTGTCTGGTTCATGCAACACGATATTCCACAGGTGTATGGGGAACGTCAAGCACTTCTGCAGTCCAGACAGCTCTTGGTCAGTTCAAAACACTCTCCAGGACCAGAACGGAGACTGTAGGGCAAACCCAGCCCCACACTCCCTGGTAGGCAAGACTAATCGATCACTGAATTCTTTCTTCTGAGATCTGACCTCAAGAGGGCACCCCTGGCAGGCATCATCAGTTGATTTGATTTGGCATAAGCAAGAGAAAGCTGTTTGCCCTTCCTAAGTGTCAGACCATTGCAGGTGGGTCCAGCAGTGCCTTGGGCACCCTGCTTCAGTTCTTCTGTGGGATTCCCTCTCCTGTTGGGATGTGGCTCTGGGTCCATGCATCCCCAAGATGTTTGCAGCAATGTTGGGAACCTGCTCACTCCTGGGCAGGGCCACAAGACCAGCTGGCCTCATCCCTTCTCCAGTGCCACTATCCTCCTTCACTCCCTCTTTCTGCATCTCCCTTGTACAATCCTGCATTACTGTTGCACCTGCCCCACATCCCAGCAGCCACCAGACTGCAAAGCCACAGCAGATCTCAGGTCATACCTCCAACCTCTTCCTCATCACAAGGGAATGTTTTTTAAAGATGTAAGTCTTCACACTACAATGACTACATCTCTCTAGAATCTTTCCATGTCTTCAGCACGGTGGCTACAAATTTATTACATAATGTTGGGTAAGGGAGTGGTTCTTCCAGGTGGGAGGAACCATGGAGACTCAGAACAGGTAAGAGAGCAGCAGAACTTCACTTTGCTTTGTCATGTGCAGAGTGAGGGTGAATGCTGTACACGAGAGAGGTGGAGGGGCAGACTAGGGCCGATGGCATAGGACAGACGTGCCCACACACTTCTGCAGGCTGTGGAGACATACCACAAATTCCAGTGGGTAGGAACAGGGCTGGTGATAGTCTCCAGCTTAGCCCACCCTTTCTCTGCACCCATTCCCTGGGCAATCCCTACCAGCTCATGTATTTAAAAAACCACCCATCATTTGCTGACTCCCAAATGTATAGCCCCAACTTAAACACCAAACTTGAAACTCCACTCCTACTTGATATGTGCACTCAGGTATCCAAATGACAGCCCCAACTTAACACATTTAAACTGTACCCCTCATCTTCCCCATGAAGCTACTCTCCCACAGTCCTCCCATCTCCACAAAGGGCAGCTGCGAACTTCATCCCACATCCTACTGCAATCTGTTGGGAAAGCATGTAGCTCTGACTTCATAATATATTCAGAATCGCTGGGCTTCTTCCACTATCATCCTCCTAGTGAGGCTCCCGGCATCTACCCTTACTCACCCTACAGCCTCTGTCCACCCAGCAGCCAAAGGGAGCTTTTGAAGTGTCAGTCAGTTCATGAATCTCTGCTGCTCAAAACTCCCCATAATGGCTGCCCATTGTAAAGTTGTAGAGTGACCTACAAAGCCCTCTGTGAACTGCCTCTCATCTGTCTGCTTCTTGCCTACCCCTGTTTCCCTCACTCACTGCACTACAGCCCCTCTGGATGCTTGGTTGTTCCTGAAACATGCCAAACAAACACCTGCCTCAGGGCCTTTGCACTTGCTGCTCTCTGCCTAGAACAGTCTTCCCTCAGATAGCCATGTAGTTTATTCCCTCACTTCCTGCAGGCCTCTGCTCCAATGTCACCTTCTAGGAGTTCTTCCTTTACTGCTCTGTAATAAAAGGGCAGTCCTGTCACTCTCCAACCTCTTGCCCTATTTTTCTCACCCTTTACTACATGATATACCCATTTGTCTCCCCACCAGAATGTCAGCTACATGAGGTGAGGAACTTTGCTCTGCGAAACTTTGACAACTGAGCAGATAAAGTAGAAGGCTTCCAAAAAGACAGACAGTGATGCTGTTAACAGAGAAGTAGAGCGCTCCAGGATGTGAGGTATTGAAGACCTGCAAGCAGCAAGGAATAAAGCAGGAGTCAGCAAACTTTGGTGCACAGCCCAAATCCAGGCAATCTTCTATTTCTATACATAAAATCTTATTAGAACATAAACGTACACATTTGTCTAAGTATGGTGTGAGCTGCAGCAGGATTGCTGGAAGTTGCAACAGAGATTGTATGGCTCACAAAGCATAAAGTACTTACTATTTGGCCCTTTATATATAAAAAATAAATTTAAAAAAAATACTTAAAAGTTTGTCAACCTCTAACATAAAGCAGTATTTTTCAAACTATAAACTCGTAGACCACCTCTTCCATGAAAAGTTGCACAAACGTCCAGAAGGCTTCAATACCAGTATGAGAAACAATCATGGAGAGAACACAGTGCTGGTGGAGAAGACTTGGATTCAGTCCCCAGTATTGCCATTCAGTGAATGTGTGACCTTATATAAATCACTGAACTTATCTAAGGCTATTCTACCTTATCAGTAAAATGAGGAACACTGACAACCATTACCTTGCAGAACGATTATGAGAAGTGAAGGTTTTGTAGATGACACATCTAGATCACCATTTAGCTACACGAATAACCACTTTTTGAGAATTAACCCTATTCCTAGACACTACACACGTATTAACCCATCTAATCTTTACAAAAAGTGCAACAGGGCTGTGCCAGGACTGTGGTGGATTGCACTCACCTTTGATGAAGACGACTTTGAAAAATACATTTTTACAAAATGAAGGTGATGGAGTCCATGGTTTCAGCATTACTGTGGGAGAAGACTGACTTTGGGGCAGCAGGGAAATACCTGAGCTGCCTTCAAGAACAGCGTGGATCCCAGAGACAGCCATGACCTGTCAGTCTCCTCAGCTGCTTCCCAAATTAGCAGGAAAATCTCATGACACACTTTGCAGAGATACCACGGAAAGCAAGAGATTTTTGTGTCTAATTTTGGCTGGTTAGCAGATAACTGGTTGTTGCAGAGGCAACACTCTTGAGTCACTGGACTATAACTGCCACTCAGAGCAGAGAACCAGAGGAGTGCAGGGCAGGCAAGCTCAGCTGGGCGCCTGTTCCTGCTAAGTCTCTGTTTCCTAAGCCAGTGATGTTCTTCTGACTTTTTCCCAAACCAAATAATTCAGGATTATTTTCTAAAGAAGTACAGTGATTTGTCATGAGTCAGAACAATTAACGTCATTAACATGCCCATACTACCCAAAGCCATCTACAGAGTCAATGCAATTCCTATCAAAATATCAATGGCACTTTTCACAGAACTAGAACAAATAATCCTAAAACTTATATGAAATCACAAAGACCCTGAGTAGCCACAGCAATCTTGAGAAAGAAGAACCAAGTTAAAGATACCATGCTACTCTATATTAAATTATATTGCAAGGCTATAGTAATCAAAACAGCATGGTGCTGGCATAAAAACAGACACTAGATCAATGGAACAGAATAGAAAGCCCAGATATAAACCCACACCTACATGGTCAAATAATCTATGACAAAGAAGGTAAGAATATACAATGAGATAAAGACAGTCTATTCCAGAAATGGTTCTGGGAAAACTGGACAGTTACATGCAAAAAAAAAAACAAAAAACTAGACTACCTTCTTACACCATGCACAAGAAGAAATTAAAATGGATTAACAACTTAAATATAAGACCCAAAACCATAAAACCAGAAGAAAACACAAGCAGTAAACTCTCTTACATTGTTCATAGTAATTCTTTTCACATATATCTCCTTAGGCAAGGGAAACAACAGAAAAAAATAAACAAATGGAACTACATCAAACTAAAAAGGTTTTACACAGCAAAGGACACCATCAACAAAATAAAAAGACAACCTACCGACTAGAAGATATTCATGAATGATACATCCGATAAGGGGGTGATAGCCAAAATCCATAAAGAAATCATCCAACTTAACACCAAAAAAAAACAATCCAGTTAAAAACTAAGCAGAGAACTTGAATAGACATTTCTCCAAGGAGGACATACAGAAAGATGGCCAAAAGACATCTGAAAAGATGCTCAACATCACTAATAATTAGAGAAATGCAAATTACAGTGAGATATCACCTCATACCTGTCAGAATGGCAATCATCAAATCAATGAATAGCAAGTGTTGGCAAGGATGTGGGAAAAAGGGAAGCCTCATGTACTGTAGATGGGGTTGCAAATTGGTGCAGGCACTATGGAAAACAGTTTGGAGGTTCGTCAAAAAATTAAAAATAGTACTACCTTAGGACCCAGCAATTCCACTTATGGGTATTTATCCAAAGAAATCCAAAACACTAATGTGAAAACATATATGCACCTTTATGTTCATTGCAGCACTATTTACAATAGTCAAGATATGGACGCAATCCAAGTGCCCTTCCATAGATGACTGAATAAATAAGTAGTACATATGTACAATAGAATATTACTCAGCCATAAAAAAAAGAATGAAATCTTACCATTTGCAACAACATGGATGGACCTACAAAGGATTCTGCTAATTTAAATAAGTCAGAAAGAGAAAAACAAATACCATATGATCTTACCTATATGTGGAATCTAAAGAACAAATAAATGAATACACAATACAGAAATGGACTCACATATACAGAGAACAAACTGAAGGTTGACAGATAGGAGGCATATGGGGTGGACTGGGTGAAGGGATTAAGAAGTACAGTTTGGTAGTTACAAAACATTAACAGGGATGTAAAGTACAACATATGAAATACAATCAATAATACTGGAATAAATATGTAGGGTGCCAGGTGGGTACTAGACTAGTCAAGGGGAATCCCTTTGTAAATTATATAGATGTCTACCACTATGCTATATACCTGAAACTAATGCAAAATAATATTGAATGTCAACTGTAATCAAAAAATTAAGATGAATAAAAATAAAACAATTTTTAAAGTAGAGCCATTTAACTACTTTATTGGTGTTAAGTATGTGGGGGGAAAGCCTACACCATTGAAATATACCGTCTGTTAAATCAGAGAAAAGAATTTTCAACTCTGACCTGACACATGTGAAGCAGCACTAATTAAGAAACAAGAGCCAATTCTTTTTTTAAAGGGAAACCCTGACTTCGGATGTCAACCTAATTATGACACTGGTGTGCATATGTATGTAAATCTTTCAGGTCCCATAAACTCAAGTGGTTCTCATTTCTTTCCTTGACTCCCCCACTTCCAAGATGGGGCCAGACTGAAAACCCTAGTGCCCACACAGGGCATTTTTATTTCAATTCAACCACCATGCTCACAAAAGAAGGGCAAGGCTGGGCTCAGGGCTGGTCGCAGCCAATAGTGTGCCATGAACACCCTCAGAAACAAAGCCACTGTCTGTGCTGCAGGTTGCAGGAATCAAAGCCATTAAACCTAGTGAACTTTTATTTCCCTATCTTAGCTTGGGCTGCTATTATGCCATAGACTAGGTATCCTAAACAATAGATATTTATTTCTCACAAGGGCTAGAAAGTCCAAGATCAACATGCTAGCAGATTTGGTTCTTGGTGAGGGTTCTCTCCCTGGTTTGAAGGCCACCACCATCTAACTGGCCTTTCCTTGGTTTGTGTGAGTGGAGAGAAAAATATCTCATGCCTCTTTCTCTTCTTACAAGGGCACAAAATCCCTATTAGGAAGTTATACAGGCACTATTCCCATCTTGGGGACCCCAGCCACCTGATGAGAGTAGTGCCCTTATATTAAGGTGACCAGACGTCCCGCTTTTGGCAGGACAGTCACGATTTTTAACAATTTGTCCGGCGTCCCACGGCGTTTTAAAAAAGTCCCGATTTTTGGAAAGAATGCACGACAAGCTAGGGAACAGCAGGGTATAGACCAAATTTTTAATCAAGAACCCCCTCCCCCCCGGTCAATGGTGTCCTGCTTTACCAATGTTAAAATCTGGTCACCTTACCTTATATCTACCTAAGTCTACTCACCTCCCACAGGCCTCACCTTCAAGTACCATCTCCACAGTGAAGGTTAGAGCTTCAACACACGAATTTTGGGGAGGACACAGTCAGCCCATGACATCCTCTGAATAAAGTTTTTAAAACATCCTTTTAGTCAGCTTCTAAAAATGGAATTCTTTTTTTTTTTTTTTTTT
>PVKE010028708.1:0-20744 GCA_004027555.1 Craseonycteris thonglongyai
AGATACTGAAGATAAAGAACACGATCTCATCCTGCATACTGAAGTACGTTGGCTCAGTAAAGGTAAAGTTCTTACAAGATTTGTGAACTTCATTGAAGAAATAAAAACATTTATACATGATAAAAATGAAAATTAGGATGAACTAACAGACTCTTGCTGGCTGGTGGATTTGGGTTTTCTTGCTGACATCATGGAAAAAATAGATTCTTTCAATTTGGAGTTGCAGGGAAAAGACAAAAATAGAGCTGATATGATAAGCTCTGTAAACGCATTGAAAGCAAAATTGACTTTGTTGATAGCACATCTGCATATCAAGTCTCTCGTGCACTTCCCATATATGAAGAAAATGCTAGGTAACAATGAATTAAATGTGTCATTATTTATTGAGACCCTGCAAGTGCTTCAAAAACAGTTTGAAGAGAGATTTCTGCAGTTTACAAATATCTCCTTCTGTATCAATCCCTTTACTTGCCAAATAAATGTCATAGAACTAGCCACATGTATTGCAAACCTTGTTCAGGGGAAAGCAGAAGAACTAGAGCTAGAAATTTTGAACCTTAAGAACGATATTTTGCTAAAATCCTTAATATCAGAGGGCTTATGGAACATAGTCGACAAAGAAAGTTTCCCACTTTTAAAAAAAGCGGCATATAAAGTCAAATCGTTTTTCGGGTCAACGTATTTATGCAAATCTTTGTTTTCAAACATGAATTTAATAAAATCACGATATAGATCTTGACTTACCGATGAGCATCTTAATAATTGTTTGCTAACAGGGTTGTCGTCATACTCTCCTAATTACGAGGCACTGGCCAATGAAATGCAATGTCAAAGATCACACTGACAGATTGGTTTATTTTTATGTTTTCTTTTATGTTTTTTTAAATGATTTTATTATACGTGTGTTTTTTATTTACTTTGTATTACATTTTGTATATGTGTTTATTTGTGTGTATATAATTTGTATGATAAATTTATTATTTTAAAATTATTTTTGTTTATTATTTTTTATTCTTGTTCAATAATAAATATCCTTAGAAATAGCTGGTGCCCGCTGCCCTACCGATATTTTAGAATGTGCCCTAGGGTATAAAAAGGTTGGGAATGCCTGTGGTAGAGGATGCTGAAACCTACTTCAGCCAGTCATCAGTTATTAGGAAAAGATTTATTGACAATGCACTACACGCAAATCACCGTGGGAAATTCAATGGTGTGTAGAAAGAAATAATGCCATGTTTAGGTAGCTTTCAATCCACCAGAAATTAATGAGGTGGCTTCATTAAAAATAAATAAATAATACATGGAATGATTTAAGGGGCATAATAACAAAATAACCTATATTTGGTTTTCCTAGTACAAGTATGTCCAACCTGCAGCCTAGGACAGCTTTGAATACAGTCTAACATAAATTTTTAGAACATTATGAGGTTTTTTTGTTTGTGTGACCTATTTTTCTTTTCTTTTTTTAGCTCATTAGCTATTATTAATGTTAATGTATTTTATATGTGGCCTAAGACAGTTCTTCCAATGTAGCCCAGGGAAGCCAAAAGGTTGGACACCTCTGGCCTAGAATAATCCTGTATTAATCCTGTTGTCCTGGTTTTATTACTAACATTGTTCCTTTTCGTTTTCTAAACTGCCTCACAATGATTATAAGAGTTTGAAACTGAAACTTTCTTTTATATGCTTTACAACTGAAAGTGCTGATTTTTAACCACATTGCCTTTTATAATAATATAAGAAAAAAATGGTTCTAAGTTTACCCTTATAGTCTTCAATTCTCTAATTTGCTTTTTATTTCATCTTTTTTTTCATTCTACCTACTCACTAGCAACACAAAAATAATCTAAACAAAATCTGAGTAAACAGTATTTTCAAAAATAGTGATATAAATGATTTAATATAGCACCTTAGCAGAAAATATATTGAATAAAACCAAGAAATTTTTTTTAAGAGTAAATCCAAAGGATGAAATGAACCTGTAGGTTGCACATGAGAATTATTAATAGATTGGAGATTTGGAAATTAAAAGCATTCTCTCTGCCTAAGGAAAAATGCTATTAATGAAGGTGTTCTCTGATTGTAAAAGATCAGACTTTGCTCCCATTATAAATGCCATTTACCAAATGGCATTTGTAATATCCTATTTTACATCATTAGTGATAGTGTTAGTTCTGGCAGGAGCTGACATGCAGAAGGCAATAATAGGTGATGGTGATTTTAAAAAACTATGCTAGAGTTCTGTGTGCCTATCCAGAAAAAGTAACACACAGTAGGAGGTAACTAACTGATCTGTGGTCATAGGGCTCATTCTCCTACACAGGGAACTTTGTTGAGGGCCAAGCCCAAATTCCTATGATTGGTTTTAGTATTTTCCTTTTCTGATTCTGTTGCAGAAAGAGTAAAAACGCTTTTCATATTCTTGGCACCCACTACAGAAATAAATTTATTCTCTAATAATAATGGAAATTGCTATCATTAAAAGCACAGAGACTTTATTCCTTCCCAGTAATTTGAATTAGCATGAATCCCCTATAGTAAAACCATTTATCTATGGTTTGCTGAGATATAATTACAACAGACTTAAAAGTCAGTTTTGGTTAATAATGCAACACTATAAATTGAGCAGTATTAAACTATTCCATTATTCTGTACTTCAAAATAAATGGGGAGGAGCAAGACCACAGAGCAAGGAGATTTTCCAATTTTCCACTCAAGTAAGCCATCATACTTTAATTATTGTTACCAGAAGTGAACTAAAAAGACTTATAAATCACTTACTAATTCTGAAAGAAAACAGCAACATTTCTAGATTTAGATAAAACTTACTAAAAGATTACAGAAAAAAAGTGTAATTCTGTGGATTTAATGAAAGATTAACTAGGAATAGAATTTTGATTGAATGTAAAAACTGGCAAAAAACAAACCATAAAATAACTCTTCTTTCTTGAGGCTCTTGTCTCTAAGCACTTAGAAAAACAGTTTCCAGAGGTAGTAGCATCTAAAAGTGACAGAGTGAGAATGTTTACCGTTATCACCTTGATACCTCTATTATAAGGTTCTCCTCTTCTTTCCAACCTAAGTCATTCCATCATTAGGACCATTTCAGCTTTCACATGGTTAACTGGTTAATGTAGTTTATGTCCCAATATCAACATTCCTTGACATGTGGAATCCATCATAATTCATCTTTACACTAAGGAAGGACTCTTAGGACCTCACAACAATATTCTCTATTACTTGAATGTTCATCTTTAAAATCTCAACTTTCCAATCCTCACTTTCTGGCTTTAGACTTCTCTTCTTTTACGTCCTCTATGGCTATGCTCCAAATGCATCAATCAATGATGTTTAGTTGCCCTTTTTCTTGACTGTTCTTTATTTCCTCAAAATCCTTGTCTATGTTTCCTCTGCTTTTTTCAATCCATCTGGACCCACTGGCTAATGACTTCAGACAATTCCTAATTCGTACCTAACATAATTTGGTTGAAAGTGTACTAAATATAAAATAAGACATACACAGGTTAAAGTCTTTTCTCTGCCATTTAGAACTGATGACTTTCTCTAAGGCACTATTTCTCAATTTTAGACTCTTCTTTAGTAAAACAGAAATAATGATTACCTCTGAACATTTTATGATGACTAAATGAGGTAATGCGTATGAAACTGAAGAGTAAATATGTAGATATAGAGGCTAAAACAAACTTAAGTCCTGGGGGAAGCTGGTGTAACTAAGCAGTTGAGCAGCCACTGGTAACCGCCAAGATGGCTCAGTGGCAAAGGTTCTCACCTACCATGTGGAGGTCACTCAGTTCAGTTCCAGGCCTGCACAGCCCCACATCCACGCGTTTGGAACAAAACCATGTTGAAAGAAAAAAAAAACAACAAAAAAAACTGACCACATACAATTACAGAAACTGCTCTGGGCTCTCCCCTTCTCTCTGTCTCTGTCTCTGTCAAAAATAATAACAAATAAATCTTCAAAAAAATATTTTCTTGGTGATTTATTCCTCTCAGAACACAATTCTTGCTCAATAATCCACTTTATTGCCCAAGTCCTTGAAAAAATGAACTATACTTATTATCTTCACTTTATCACTTATTATTCCCTTTTCAATCCACAGAGATCACTTCTGCATACATTACTTACTAAAATAATATTTGATATAGCTAAGCACATCTTGATTTCATCATCTGCTCGGTATTTTTAATTTATTATTTATAAAATAAAATAAAATAAACATTTTATTTTTTTGCTTGATCTCTCAGATGTATTTGCCACTATTGTTTTCTTAAGAATATTTCCTCCTCTTGACCTCAGGATATTTACCTTCATTGCTAACTTTTAAGAACTTCCTTTCTTCCTTCATTTTATCCTACCTCCTTACTCAACCTTCAACTACTTTGTTTACTGATTTTTATCTTTGATTTTTCTCATATTTTATACAGTTCTTTCTACGATTATATTCATGCTCATGACTTCAATGGCCAAATATAAAACTCGAGATTACTCAGATTTGTATTTTGCTCTGCACTGATTCTTGAGCTACCAGGTACATTTGTAACTGGAACTAGATATCAGCAACTGGATTTTTCCTCATCAGTTACAGGACTGCCATTAATAGTCCAATGTAATTTGAATAGATAAGGTATATCTATTCTTTGAGTAGATAAGGCTTACCCATGATAAAGTTGAGTCCAAGAAGCTAGGCAGAGATCAGTGGTCCTGTGTCCAGACAGTCAAGAGGAAAATAGTGGTGAATCTGAGGCAAAACCAAATGGAATATCCTAAATCAACACAAAAAATAAATAAAATAAAATAAAAAACTTATTTTTAATTGCATATAGCAAAATTACCCAGAAAAATCTCAGGTTATTGTTTATAATGGTTTTGGACATCCATGATTTGTGGTTCATACCAGCTATCAAACTGTTTGTTTTCAGACTATGTTCACCTAAAGGCAGACTCAGTTAACAACAGTACTTGGTTCCTCAGTGTCTAACATCTTTATATAAAATGAACTCAATTACCAAATCCATTTAGTCCTACCATAAATATAAATAAATAAATATATATATATATATATATATATATATATATATATATATATACATGTGTGTATGTGTTTGCATGTGTGCGTGTATATATGTGTGTGTGTGTGTGTGTGTGTGTATTTCAGACCAATTCTCTTTTTTCCATCCAAGTGTTACTTCTTCAGTTCAGGTCATCATCATTTGTCACATTCACTATTATAACAGGCAGTTAATCTTTCTCTCTTGGTCTCTCTGCTACTAATCTGTCTCAAGTCTAATAAATCTTCCACACTGTCTTCAGAGTAATCTTTCTACAAAACAAACTTGGTCAACCACTCCATTGCTTAAAAGTCTTCTGCTAAAATGTCAAAGCCTATATTCCTTAGCACACCAAACAAGAATATTAACAGATTTATGTCTGCCCATGTTTCTAGGCTTAATTCCAACTGCTAATGTCAATAGTGTTCCTATTCTCTGGTCACATTCTTTCATACCTCTGTATCCCCTTCTGTATACCTATGTCTGAAACGTCCATGTTTTTATCCAGTGAAATTTCAATAATTCTTTAGGTTTTTAACTAAAATGTTATACATTTATCATGACTCCTGCACTGTATTGCAAATATCATGAATGAATATTGTCAAAATCATTGTATCCCTCAGGTTCTGTGAACTACTTGAGGTAAAAAAACCACATTTATTTACATTTGCATAGCTCATATTTAGAATTATATGTGCTTAACACCAATAAATGCTCAAAATTGTTTGTAGTTTGACTATTT
Source organism: Craseonycteris thonglongyai (assembly GCA_004027555.1). NCBI lineage: Eukaryota > Metazoa > Chordata > Mammalia > Chiroptera > Craseonycteridae > Craseonycteris > Craseonycteris thonglongyai. The sequence goes on from PVKE010028708.1 coordinate 5,816, forward strand.
GGAGTCCTGGATAGATAGGTGAATTACTAAATGACAAGTATTTGTGAAAATTATCTTGTCCCATATAAATTCTAAGCTTGTTTGAAAAAAAAAGTATTCTTAGTACTTTCAAGACAACTCAGTGAATCACACAGGGAGAAAAGGATTGCCAGCCCAAAAGAAGATGTCTTTCAGATACTACAGAATAAGATCAATGATAGTAATGCTTCTTTAGCTGCTACTAAAAATATTAAATAATATTTAAATATATAAAAACTACTATTTGTCACAGTAACTACAGCATTAAAATTGAATTAATGAAGACTTAGGGGATAAACTAATATCTGGCAACTAATCTATGATTATGAAAGAACTAAAACTCCTCTCAATGATAACCCCTGCTTTCTTTTGCTCCTCTCAATTGTTGGTGCCTATCCCTAGCAGTCTCAGCACTGTCCACTTTCCAAAGCAGTATACGTGGGGTATGTTCAGAAATTAGTGTCTGGCACAACCTGGGACGTGACAAGGAAAACTCTCGTTTTACTCAGTTGGTTCAGAGTAGGGTTTGAGTTATTGTTAGGGTTAGGATTAGTGTTAGGTTTATTGCTTGGATCAAACTTAGGGTTATTACTAGGGTTAGGGTTAGGTTTTGGTTTAGGGTTAAAGTTAGGGTTTGAGTAGTTGTTACTATTTACACTGTTTGTTCCTTCTATGCCACTAGTCAGGTCTTTTTTTTTTTTTTTTTTTTTTGCCTGCTGCTCCTCCATCCCTGTATCCCAGTCTGGTTGGTAAGGACCTGAGACCACCAATTTTTGCCAGCTTTCTTTCACTTTGGCTGAATGAGTGAATCATTCAATTTCAATCACTCTTGCCACTCCAATAGCTTTAATGCTATTTGACACCTGAAGTTTTCTTTTGCTCTGAATCATCTCATTGTTTAATTACAGTACTTGCTTACAACAAACTTGTGTTTGAATCTTAACTTTGGACATTCTATATGAAAGCTGGATACTCTGCTAAACTGCCATTTCCAGAGGTGTTTTCAGTTTACATCAGTTTACATTAAGCATAGTGGGTCCCAATGAAGGGAAGGTGGGCATATTGTCCTCAGTGGGATATTTTAAAATGTCCAGAGACTATTTTTGGTTCTCACAATGGGGAATTCTACTGGCATCTAGTGGGGCCATGGATGCTGTTAAACATACTGCAGTGCATCTGAGAAACCCAGCTCTACCTCACAATAAAGAATTATCTGGCCCACAATGTTAATAGTGTTGAGATTGAGAAATCCTACATCTAGACTTTTCCATTTCCTTGTATACCTATTGCTTCTTAAAACACTAATGTGCCTATGGCTGTGTGGACCTCAGTTATAAAACCAGAGCAGAAAGCACATAAAGTTTGCCAAATGTTGATACTATAATTCAATCATTTGAACTCCTTCTTGCCCAGATTCTCCGTATTGATAAAATAGCAAGTGACCATCCCTCTTCTACAGAGGACCCTGGAGGTTTAATAAATCCATTTTAATGAGGTGCTTTGCCATCCTCAGGTGAAAAATGCTCCACAAGTGTTATCCCCGTCACAAGAGAGAGCAAAAATTGCTTTGCAGATTGGCACATGAAGTTCATTTCTGCAATGCACCTTCATCCCAAAGCTCCAAAAAATACAAAATTTGCTCATAAAAAATAGAAACAGACTGACAACTTCAGCATTTTCTTTCACATCTGTCAGTAGGCGTGGAGTCACTGAAGAATCAGCTGTCGTGTGGCTGCGTCTCTAAATTATCCAGTGCCTCAGCCACCACTATTACTGAATTTTTCACTTGGTTTGTAGAATTCCCTAATGTACAAAAAGCAGGCAGTGAAATGGAGATTACACTGATCTCACAAAAAGTGGGGGTTAAAAAGTCTTTAATGTAGCCACCAAAGTTTTAATCTGGCAAATGAGGTGTGTAAAGGAGTAAGGATTGCAAAGAGAAAGATGAAAAACTCTGCCTCATTTGAGTTCAGAAAAAGGCATAGGTTTGCCCATCTGATAGAATTTACATGTTTATCTATCCCTGGGATGCTGCCTGTATACTGTAGCCTAGATGTGATAAGTTTGCTTTCCTTTCTAAATGAACCTATGACTAAATGAGACTTTAAAAAGCTAAATTTAATTTTTACTCATTTTTAAAATTTTAACTAGAAAGATATTAATGCAAAACTATATAATTACTTTTTCTTTTGTACATTACTTAAATATATATTCTAAAGTGTAATTATGATAAATTTTGTTTTTTAGTCTTTTAACTACCTTAAGTATCATTTTAGTAAATTAAAATATTCAATTTAGTTAGTTAGTTAGTTAGTTAGTTAGTTAGTTAGTTAGTTAGTTAGTTAGTTATTCACTGTTTTTTTCAAGGAAATACTTACGGAGTGCATTTCCCAAGCCAGCATTTCACTGAATTACCATCTTTGTAGGTATCAATTTCCAAACCACTGTCTTCTCTTTCTTGGACTATTTTGAGAACCTTCTTATTTGCTTCTGTTTCCAATTTAGGACATGAGTTTTGTTGCATATTGAAAAGCAATTCAAATGAAATCAGCTTAAATAAAATTGAAGATATTTTTTCTTTCATGAAACTACAAATCCAGATCTTGTGTAATAGTCCACAGTCCCACATTCATTCTCTCTTTCAGAGGTCCTTAGATCATAACTTCCACCCTCCAGAGCTTCTTACAAGGCAATTTGGTCCTTGCATCTCCAACCTTTACCTCCACATTCTGGGGAGGAAGAAGAAGCAGTAGGAGAATAGGAAACAGCTGTTAGTTGAGTTAGTTAAGTGATATCCAGAGACTTCAGCTTGTCTTTCTTGGCCATAGATGTTACATGACCATTTCAATCTGCAAGCAAGACTAAGAAATATAATTTTCACCTGTGTGCCTATGTGTACTGCAACCTGAAGGTTATGTTTGTGAAACAAAAAAGAGGGGAAGCCGAGATGGCTTAGTGTGCTAAGCGCTCACTTTGCAGCGCCGGGGACCCAGGATCGAATCCTGGCCCTGGCCCGTGCAGACACATGTGCTGAACTGGGGAGTGCCTCCAGTTCAGTTCTCTCTCTCTCTCATCAAAAACAATAAAAAAAAAAAAAAGAGAGAGAAAGAGAGAATGGGTATTGGGTGGGCAATTGGCAGTCTCTTCTATGTCTCGATTCTACTCTTGTGCTCTTATAGTCTTTATCTTATCAAATTATTTTCTGGTTTAAAGTCATCATACTTAGAATAAAATCTATTATAATTTTTTTCCCCATGGACTATATGGCAATCTACAGTTGACATAATTTCCTGCTATTTTCCCCCTTATTGCCTGATATAGCCATACTACCTTTTGGTCTTCAGACATTTGCCTGATATAGCCATACTACCTTTTGGTCTTCAGACATCTCTAACTTATTACAGCCCCCAATTCTGTATACTTGCTATATCCTCTGCCTAGAATGCTCTTCCACAAGTTTTATTTTTTTACTTGTTAAATTTATTGGGGTGACATTGGTTGGTAACAATTAGATAGTTTACAGATGTACAACTCTACATTACATCACCTATGTGTTGCATTATGTTTTATGGCTTGATCCATACTATCATTTAATAAGTAGGCTCAGAGAAGTCTTCACTGATCACTCAGTAGAGTACTGAATTCTCAGTTTATACTTTCTAGATCCAAATCCAGGCTGCAACCATAACTTAACTGAATGACTTCAGGCTGCTACTGACTTCTTAGTTTCAGTTGTCTCACCTGTAAAATGGATTTAATTATATCTACCCCATATGGTAGTTGGTAGCACTCAGTGATGTTAATAGTTATGAACTACATAGAACACTATCTAGCACATTGTAGTCATTTGATAAATGTTGACAATTTTTTTTATGATAGTTCCCTAACCTTCACAAGCTCCTAGCTGTTTTTTTCAGTTTAGATTGTTTTCTTTAAAACACAAACTACTATCAATACTCAGTAATTTATGTTATTATTTATTGACTAACTCAAGAGAATGTAAATGTATAAAAGGTACCACTGTATAAGCAGACCCTAGAATACGTCTTGGCATACTCTAGGTGCTCAACAATAAATGATTACTATATGGATTATGAAATAATTAATATATTTATTTATCTTCCTGATATTACAAAATTACATCACATCTGATAGATCATTAGTGGATTATTAATATATTTGTAACTCAATTTTTGACATCTTATTGTCTAATTCTGACCTGTTTTCAAAGGACTAAGATTATGTGATAGTCTTGGAAAAAAACACTAACTTAAATAAACTTTATTTGGAAGCTGAGAAAGAATTCACAAGATCTCAGAAGTATATTTTTCAAAGTTTAGAGCAGAATCAGAAAACTTCTGCAAAGAACCAGAACGTAAATATCTTAAAGTTCTGAGGGGCTATTTTATAATATTAAACACACATTATTCACATTAGCTATAAGTATAGGGGCACGTTTGTTATAAAACATTGTTTTAGAAAAAATATGAGGGGAAGCTAGGATGGCTCAGTGGGTTAAGCGCTCTCTTTTCAGCCCCAGAACCCAAGGATCAAATCCTAGACCTGGCCCATGCAGACCCATATGCTGAACTGGTATATGCCTCCAGTTCAGTTCTTGCCGGGGCCTATGTGGGAGGCTCCTGGCCCAGTTTCTGCCCTGCGCAGTCCCACACCCACCTGTGGAGTGAAACTATATGGAAAATTAATACTGTCAACTATGGAAACTGCTCTGGGCCCTCCCCCTTCTCTCTGTCTCTTTCTGTCTGTCTCTCTCTTTGTTAAAAAAACAATAAAAATAAATCTTTAGAAAAAAATAATAATATGAGAAAAAAGTATTAATCAGTTGAGTTTAAATGGTTGCTGTGCTGATATTACATCACTAATAGAAATCAGGGAACAACTGCATCATCCACAAATGAATTAAAGATATAAAAGAAATTGTTTTAACTCTTGAAGTAGGAGTGGAATTAGTAGGATGATGAATATATGCCTAAAAAATTATATGTTTAAATAAAAATTAATCTTTATAGTTGGATTCTTTAAATGATTAGCCAATAAATTATACAAGTCATTTCGCCTTTTTGCTCATCAATTTCTTGTTTTTTTTAATTAAGATGCAATAGATAGCCTTTGATACCATTTTCTAAACTAAACATCTATGAGTTTATGACTTTTTTCAACTCAAATTGTTTTATTCACCTAAAGACACACTTGGAATTCTAAACAGTAAAATTAATAAATTGGTTAAAGTATTTATTGTCTATCTATGTGTCACATATCATAATAATTTATGATATGAATATAAAATCCAATTAGAAAAGTTATGAAACATGATCACAGAGACTATCTCAGCTGGTTAGTTTTTTAGGTAACCTTACCATCAGCAAACTACAAGGAATACTATCAAGTAGCAATTAGTATAAAAGTATTAATAATTATTTTGTAAAAAAATCAAAATTAATGGCAAAGCTAACCAAATATTTTTTAATATTCTTGAACTGTTTAACAAAGAAAAATAGTTACATTTTGAAATATTATTGTAAAATTTAATTATCCAGGAATTTATTCAGAACTTTAAAAAATTTTTCTTTTAGAAATAAAATTATTTCTTCTCAAGACAAAGACTTAAAATACATAAGGCACCCCAGCATTATCTTGTTTACAAAGGGGAAATGTGACACTATAACCATGCAAAAGCTTTAAAATGTCATTTTGAATTTATGGACATTTAACATGTGTACCTGCTGTTGTCCTGAACTGGCAGGTGACAATTTTTAACCACTCTGAACCTTTTTCCTTAATGTGTGCTTACAGTTTCACATCACTTTCTGCCCTGAGGTGACAAGTGTGCATGCTGTTTAATCTGCCTAACTATCCTGCCTGATGAGCTTGCCATTGTACATCTAGATTATAGCTGTAGTTTCATGACACCTTCTAGAATTGTGTTGTTCCAAAACTGTCTATTCTTAAGATTATAGTGTGGCTCCACAGAGCAATTCAAAAGAGAAGTAGCCGTTATATTACACATGAAGATTATCTGGTCCTTAGTGTGGGAAGTTATGTCTTTGTATAGTTATCACTTTCAGCTTTCTAATGCAGAAATATAATTTTATCTTGTCACCAGCAATTGATCAGGGTTTAGGACATCAAGGCAGAGTGTGAGTAAACAAACATACACAAAAGAATGATGATACACTGATGTCTCAATTCAAGTCACACATTTACAGAATCAAAGAACCTAAAAGACAAAATTTATCATTTAAAAATGGCTTTATGGGGAATTGAAACTGTGTTTAAAGACATTGGACAATTTTTTTTCAATTCTTTTTTATTTATTGTTAAATTTATTGGGATGACATTGGTTGATAACAATTATATTGTTTCCACGAGTACAATTCTACATTGCATTGTCTATTCATTTCATTATGTGCTTGCTCACCACGCAGAATCAGCTCTCTTTCCATCACCATATATTTGATACCCCTCCCTTCTCCCCCAATCCACTCTCTCACCCACCTTCCCTGTTAACCTCAGGTAATCATTAAACTACTGACTGTGTCCATGAGTTTTTTTTTGTTACTTTCAGTTTTATATTACACCTATGAGTAAGGTCATATGTTTCTTGATTCTTTCAGTCTGACTTACTTTGCCTAATAAAATTGTTTTAAGGTCCATCCATCACAATTGTCTGTATTTCATCTTTTCTTATCACTGAGCAGTATTCCATTGTGAAAATGTAACACAACTTCTTTATCCAGCCATCTATCCAAGGACACATTGGTCATTTGCATGACTTGGCCACTGTGAACAATGCTATGATGAACACTGGGATACATATATCTTTGTGGATTAAGGCTTTCAGGTTCTTTGGGTAGATACCCAGGAGAGAGAATGCTGAGTCATGTGGCAATTCCATTCCTAATTTTTTGAGGAATCTCCATATTGCCTTCCATAGTGTTTGTACCAATTTACGTTCCCACCAGCAGTGTATATGAGGGATCCTTTTTTGTCACGGCCTCACCAGCTCTTGACACCAAAGGCAAGGGAAGTAAAAGCAAAAATAAGTGAATGGGACTATATCAAACTAAAGAGCTTATGCACAGCAAGGGAAACCATCAACAATTAAAAGAAAAACTTAATAGGAGAAAATATTTGCAAACAATGACTCTGATAAGGGGCTAGTATATAAAATATATAAAGAACTCATGCAACTCAACAAAAACAAAACAAAAAATGATCCTATGAAAAAATGGGCAGGAAACCTCAACAGGCACTTCTCCCATGAAGAGATACAAATGGCCAACAGGTACATGAAAAAAAATGCTCAACATCATTAGCAATTAGGGAAATGCAAATTAAAAACACAATGAGATACCACCTCACACCTGTTAGAATGACTATAATCAACAAGACAAGGAATAACAAGTGGACATTTTTTAAAAAGAGGCTTCATGTCTTAGAAAAATGTCAAAAACTAATACTTTCTCTAGCAGTGGAATAGACTTCCCTTTGGAGAAAAAAAATTAAATTAAATTAAATTTTAAAAGATAAGTACATTTATTAGAGTTTACTCTGTGTCTCCTTTCATATTATGGATGTAAATAATGTCCTTTATTTGCACAACAATCCAAAGTGGATGATGGTGTTATTTTCACTTACTAAGAACAAGGCAAGAGAATGCCTCAGTGCTTTAGTAGGTAGAGTCAGAATACATATTCAAGCACTTGTCGTCAAAAAAATCAACCTAAAAACTTCCTATTCCATGACACTCTTTTAACCTTCCACTTTAATGCAATGCCTCTTCTGAATGCAGAACACCAAGTAAAAACTGACAAAAACAAGATTGTTTTCATTTTCTTTTTTCCAAACTCAATATAACCCTCACTCTGGCTGACCCTTTTTTCCCTTAGACACCTGTATGAACTACACATTTCTTTATCTCCATTCTTGTCCTGAGGCTTCCTTGTTCTTGATTGGACTTGGGTATTACCAAACCTGTAGAAGTAATTTCAGAAAGGTAAATGATATTATTGGGATATAACTAGCCCTTGGTGAACTCCTGTTGCCTTCTAGTACTCATTACTCTCATTCAAGTAAACTGGATTTATTTTTAAATAAAGCTCAACTTGTGATAAATAATTATAAAGTGGTGTTATTTTCCTTTAATCACTGCCTTTCAAAATGTTCTATTGAATTTCTATTCCCCACGTGGAAACAGATTCTTAAAGGATAATCTTAGAAAGGTATAGCTTTCTGGACATTGTTCACTATATATTCAACCCATCTCAGTTTAAAATTTTGCATGATAAACTATTTAAATATTTTTGCTTCATCATTGGTGGCTATAGCTGTGGCTGTAGATGCATTAATTGGAAAGAAGACATGTCTTCTTTTTAAATCTTACCCTTTCTTCCCTCTTCCAAGGAGTAGCTACTCTAGGGAAGCCGGGATGGCTCAGCAGGTTAAGTGCTCGCTTTGCAGCTCTGGGGCCTAGAATCCCAGCCCTGGCCTGTGCAAACCTATATGCTGAACTGCGGTGTGCTTCCCATGCAGGAGGCTCCCAGTTAGGTTCTCACTCCCTCCTCCCCACACCCCTCAGTTGGGCCCCTGACTCGAGGGAGCACACCTCCCATGCAGTAGGACCCCCACTCAGTTCCAGCCCTGTGTGGCCCCTGCCAACCTGTGTGGAACTAAACCATGTCAAAAACTGATTATGTACAACTATGGAGACTGCTCTGGGTCCTCCCCCTTCTCTCTGTCTCTCTCTATCTCTGTCTTTCTATGTCTCTGTCAAAAACAATAAAATAATTTTTTTTTAAGTATTTACTCTAATAATGAGGATAAGGAGAAAGAAAAAGATGAAAATCTCTCTGCAGTGGCTATATTTGCTTTTCTGGTCAACACTGACTTATGACCCCTGCCTGCCAGGTGGGCATTTCCTAGATATGGGAATTCAAGTTCATCATCTCTCACTATGGTCTTACTAGCTTCCACCCCCAGTTGTCTATCTCATGTAAAGCCATCTTCCTTGGCCATCAATCCTTCTAAGTTGGTTCCCACAAAGATGGCTAACAACCAGTCACCTTCTTCACTATGCACATGACAGAGAGGAAATTCACAAATACTTACCCTGCCCTGTACCCCTCTCTAATATTTTCTCCTCTGCTCAGAAAGGCAGAGGTATAATTAGAAATCCACTGCACAAGTGTATATTCAAATGAGGGGAAAAACACCAGTCCCTTTTATGACAGGTATGGAGCTCCATCATTAAAATTGGTGAGAGTGCCACCTTTCATCTTTATAATGAAAAGCCTCTCATCACCCACAATTCATTGCCCATGAGGGCAATGATGCTGCTAACACTTCTTTTTAATCTTGCCTCCCAACATTCTTTAGATATGTTAAGCAGGAAGATTAAGGTAGTAAGTGATAAAATGTGGACTGATTTCAAGAGTACTAAGTTCTGGAAGGAGAAATATAGCACACATTTTGGGCAGCTATGTTTAGATGGAAACGCATGTAGCTGACTTTTTCTTCAGTTTTGGCCTTCAAGCTTTTGACTTGAGTTAAGTCCTAAGAAACAGAAAAGATAAAATATAATCGCCACCCTCACAGAGTCAGACACATTAGTTTATACCTATCTTCGGTCACAATACTCACAGCTGCCCACTAACTTTAACTCGAACTCTTTCTCACTGCAATAATAGTATTTATAAAGTGTGATAGGACTACCTACAGAAGTGAGAATGGCTCTCTGTGGGAGGTGAGAGGTCAAGGAAGGCTGCACAGATGAAGAATTGTCCCTACTGCCTCTTACAGAACAAGTAAGAATTAGCCAGTTAGAAAGATAAGAATAGGCATTAAAAACAAACAAACAAAAAAAAACAGTTATATAAAAACATGAAGGAATAAAAGAAATAAGGAAATACAGGTAATCAAGCATAGCTTTAACAGGAAAATCAAAATAGTAGAAGGATAAGCAAGGCAATCATATTTCTGACTTACTCTTTGCTATCTTTAAACTAGTCATTCTTAAATTTTTCCAGGCATAAGTATTTCTCCAGCTTCTTGCTCAAATACAAATGCAAATTTTCAAAGCCCACCAGGGATTTTCTAGTCCCAGCAGAAATTCTTGATCAATATTTCTGAAGTAGGGTTCACTGTCTCTTTTTAAGACATTTCAGGAGACTCTAAAGGTACTCGTAGTTCACTGTAATAGATTCTGGAAAATTATTAAAATGCTTTAAGTAAAGGATAACATACTTAGATTTACATTTTAGACACACACTTCTGACTACACTGTGGCTGAATGACTGGAATAAAGCAAGACTAGAGACAGAAAATTAATTAAATTGCTACTCCAGTGGCCCAAGCAAGGTAAGTGGGTAGAAAAAACTGTCAAATTACAGGATGGACCAGTTGGGCAAATATATGAGGTAAAAACACAAAGAGGTGCCAAAATAATTATTAGACAGAATTAAAAATATGACAGAAATTAGATAGAAAATATTTAAGCATAATTAACAAAATGGCAAAATGCACATTGATCATGCCCCTTTTGAATGAGTGAAATATTTTCAATAACTCCTATCCTTGTCCAGTGTTGTTGTTGCTTTATTTGTTGTTGATATTTTTATTATTGTCTAGTTCAGATATTCAAACTAGGGGATGCAATTATAGGTCAAACTACCAGCCCTAAAACTTTGAGTCAGAAAGGGTAGTCAATTGAAATTATAAAACCACAGACAGTATAGAACAAATTGAAAGACTTAGTTTATTATCTAAATAAAACCTTTGAGATGCCTTCTGAAGAAACTGAGATATTTAAAGAAATTACTGCTGCCTTTCAGCTGTAAAACTGTTTGCCCCCCTCACCATCACCCCACTCCCCACTCCAATCTCATGACATCACAAAGGAGTTTCTTGGAAAGCTGAGACCCAATGGAATGATATAGGTTGTTCTCCCTTATTGGATGGTTTCTAAACTATGAGTCTGTCCCCTGGAGTTGGGTGTGTAAGAAGGCATAGTACATTTTGAAATACAATGGGAACTTTCTGGAAAATAGTTTCCAGGCACAGAGCTCACAGACCTTGAGATTAAAGCGTAACTTCCTTATATGATAGCTAATAAAAGATATGCGTTGGCCTGATTTGGGGTTCAGTCCTTGAAACTTGAGTCCCTTGACCTCACTTTCAATCTATTCTTGGCTGCTGTTTTTCTTAACTCTGCATCACCCTTCTTGTATCCCACAGTTCTTGTCATGCTAGATGCAACAATTACCAAAGAATATGAACAAGGAACCAAAACCTCTTGAAAAGGAGGGAAAGGGTGGGGGGACTTGCTAACAAAGGAAGCAGAAAAAAAAAAAAAAAGAAGAAAGGAAGTCAACAGCCATTTAATTTTCTATGTATTTTATAAATGAACAAACAAAAATTGAAATAAAAATCATGTTTAGCTAGACTGACACATGTATCTAAAAATAATAGTTTTAGATTTTATTCATGGTATTTTCTTTCATATTATTGATTTTTATTTTTTATTATTATTTTTATTTTTTTTTTAGGTAGTAGGATTTTTTTAATGTAGAAAAGTGTCAATGCCAAAATTAAGAGAAAGACATGGAGATCTGTGTATTCTGCATTTATGAATTTTGAATGTAAGGGATATTTCTTCAAGAAAGACCCAGTTTTAGAAAAGATTTTTTAAACTCCTAGAATAACAGAAGTATCTAAACAGTCATTGCTACTTTTCTGTTATCTGTATAATTTCTTGATTGTCCTGATTTCCCTAATAATTTGGATGGTTAAATCTTTTTTTTTTTTTTTTTTTTTTTTGACAGAGAGAGAGAGATACAGAGACAGAGAAAGAACTGAACTGGGGGCACTCCCCAGTTCAGCATATGGGTCCGCACGGGCCAGGCCAGGGCCAGGGCCAGGATTCGATCCTGGGCCCCCAGCACTGCAAAGTAAGTGCTTAACCCACTGAGCCATCCCGGCTTCCCCGGATGGTTAAATCTTGAGGAAGGATCAGTGTTATGATAAAATCCTAGAGCCAGAATATTAGTTAAATTATAGATAACAAAACAGCTGGAGATGCTGGAATAGCTCAGTGGTTTAAGCACTCAATTTGCAGCCCCAGGATCCGAAGATCGAATCCTAGCCCCAGCCAGTATGGACCCATAAGCTGACCTGGGATTTGGCTCTCAGTTCAGTTCTCACTGGGGTGAGCTTCCCACGTGGGAGGCCCCCACATGCCTCCCATGTGGGAGGACCCTGCCCCGTTTCTGTCCTGTGTGGAACCCTGCCCACCTGGGTAGAATGAAACTATGTCAAAAGCTGACGATGTACAACTATGGTGACAGCTCTGGCAACCCCCCACCTTCTCTCTGTCTCTCTCTGTCTCTCTCTGTCTCTGTGTCAAAAATAATAAAATAAATCTTTTTTAAAAGCTGTATTGATTGAAAACTTGAGCTTGTGGAGTGAAATTTATAGCTGAGAGATTAGAATGCTTCTCTGGGGTGCTAGAATTGCTATCTGTGTTTCAATGAAGCTGGCTTTATAACAGAAGAGAGACATGCCTGTGGCACCAGAAAAAAAGCTGAGCTGAAAAGGAAAACTGGAATAAGAAAGGTTCAAATAGAGCTACCTGGCCTCAGAAGGTGAATAACCTCCAGTGGCACCTAACAATTAGGAAAATGGAAGAACTGCTCTTTGATTTGCCTCCGGAGTAGAACATTGCTTAATGGGCTGTACACAGGATTTGGAAGATGATGGGGGGAGGGGGGACATAAGTCATGATGTGGAAGTTAAGGCTTCTAAGTGTGGTCTCAGAAACAATTCCATAAGAATCTAGTTTCACTCCACTGTAATTTCTCCACTTGTGCCAAAAAACAGTAATGTGGGTCAAAAAGTAAAAGAGGTAGAAACACTCACCCACAATGGAAATATGGAGTTGTAAGAACGTGATCACTTATGTGTCAGCTCACTTTCTTTTCTTTGTGGGCAAGTTTAAACAGAAATGGGGACGTGAGCTGTAATGTCTCATTCTAAGAAGTACAGAGATGAGGTGGAAAATAATATCTGATAAGGAAGAGACAAGTGTTAGGTTTTAGGTGAATGATAATGTCTTTGTCAGCTTAACGCCTAAAATGTCCCCATGGCTGGCTTGAGACTACAAACAGCTGTTATCTTCCAGGCTCACCACAGGGATTCTGCTTGCCTGCCACTGAGCTCTAGGAAGAATGGTGACAGTAGAGGCTGAGTGCTGGTAGGACAGAGGATCTCATAGGTAAATGTGTCTGCACCTCCTGATAAGGAACCCACTCAACCCTATTCTACTTTCAAAGCCTGAAAGTTACTGTCTGGGACAAAAAGTCATGTCTGATCTTCTTGGACAGCTCTGAGAAAAGAAAAATAAAAAAATATAGATGAGAAGCCTTAATGACTATACAACAATTTCCTGAAAGAGAATGTGGCTGAGATAATATTCTGAAATATTATTCTATGTATACTTTACTCCTATTGTTTTGTTTCTTTTATTTATTTTTTAATTGTTAAATTTATTGGGGTCACATTGATTGATATTAATTGCTTTGTTTCCAGGTGTACAATTCTACTTTACATTGTCTATACATCCCATTATGTCCTCACCACCCAGAGTCAGCTCACTTTCCATCACCTTATGTTTGATTTCCCCTTCCTACTCCCCCCCACCCATCTTTTTCACCCACAAGTAACCACTAAACTATTGACTGTGTCCATGAGTCTTTGATTCTTTGTTCCTTTCAGTTTCATATTTCACCTGTAAGTGAGGTCTTCATTCTTTCATTCTGACTTATTTCACTTAATAAGATGGTTTCAAGGTCTGTCCACGTTGTCACAAATTACTGTATTTCATCTTTTCTTATTGTTGAGTAGTATTGCATCATATCGATGTACCACAACTTTTTTATCCAGTAATCTATCAAAGGACACTTCAGTTGTTTCCGTGACTTGACCACCATGAACAGTGCTAAGATGAACACTGGGGTACATACAGTGATCCCTCGTTTTTCACGGTTAATGGGGACCAGAACCTTCCGCGAAAGCTGAAAAGCCGCGAAGTAGGATTGGCCCCTAGGAATTTTCTCATGGGTCGATGTCGCACCGGAAACCAATCCCGAGCCTTTATGAGAGCCCGTGGGATGGACTCTGAGTCAACTCATCTCTTTGTTTGACATGCAGGGATCCTTCTCTCTCGCGCATCCACATGAAACAACGCTCCTTTCCGCCATGTGGCTGCCGACAGGGTTGTATGTTTTCATTTTTATTTTTTGATGAATATTTTGGGAAAACCCACGAAGCACTGAAGCCGCAAACCATGAAGCGCGAAGTGGCGAGGGAACACTGTATATCTTTGTTAAGGTGATCAGATTTTAACATTGGTAAAGCGGGACACCATTGACCGGGGGGCAAGGGGTTCTTGATTAAAAATTTGGTCTATCTCCCGCCGTTCCCTAGCTTGTTGTGCATTCTTTCCAAAAATCGGGACTTTTTTAAAACGCCATGGGACGCAGGACATATTGTTAAAAATCGGGACTGTCCCGCCAAAAACGGGACATCTGGTCACCCTAATCTTTGTGGATTAAGGTTTTCAGGTTTTTTTGGTAGATACCCAAGAGAGGGGTTGCTTGGTCATATGGCAATTCCATTCCTAGTTTTTTGAGGAATCTCTACACTGCCTTCCATAGTGGTTGTACCAATTCACATTCCTACCAGCAGTGTATGAGGGCTCCTTTTTCTCCACAGCCTCTGGTTTGTTTCTTTTAACACTTAATTTGTTGATGTACCAGAGAGCCTAATGCACTCTATCCCTCCCTCCCTTACCACCATAGCACAGACCTGGGGTGACAGAAACTCATGAAAGTCCCAA
>PVKE010028709.1:0-20743 GCA_004027555.1 Craseonycteris thonglongyai
TGCAAACATTAATGCACTGCATGGATTACATTACAAGCTGAAAAAGGAAAAGAAGCTCAAACAGCATTCTGCCAGGCAGAACTGCAAAACAGTTTGAAATTGGACACTGATCCTTCAAGACACAGAAAAATTCCCATACTTATTAATATCCCACAACTGTATTTAAATGGGTAAAATAAAAGCACCCGTAAGAAAAGTCATTTTTATCCTTTTTAAATTAAAAATGCCTATAAATAAAAGTTTATCGGAATAAAAAATTTTAAAGCTCTACATACAAGTTTTCTTGAGGATCAGTACAAATTTCTTGTGCTAAACAGATAATTAAGGATAAGCTTTATATGGGTTTTGCCAATGCATTGTGTACCTATCATACTGTAGGTCCCATGAATTATGACTGACATCAGTGGTAAATAGTAAGACAATAACAGAAGAAACTCATATGATACACTCTAAAATACTCCTAATGCATTTTTGAAAGAAATTTTGTAAACTGTAAATTGTTTTCATAATCTGAATAATTCAAAAAAATTTGTTTGAAAATAAGTCATACACTGTCCTTTAAACAACTTTTCATTAATCCTTTATTGGCTAAATATAACTATAACGAGAACTTTCTATAGTATTTATGATTGATAACAGCTTATGTGTACTAAAATATGCTTGCTACTGTATTTTGGATATTTAAAGCATCTGTTAGTAACAGGTTAGCTATAAAAAGCACAAAAAAGGTACTTTCAAAGGTTATTGTAGCCATTATAACTATCTTATCATCATAAAACAAGTGATTATTACCAAACAAATATACTAAAATAACATTTATAATAGGTAACTATAAGTACATTTAAGAAAAGAGTTACATTATTAGTCCCTGTTAATTTTCAATACAGTGCCTAATTTCTGCAGACATATCAAGCATATCATATCAAGAGCAGAAATAAAATAGTTAACTGGTAATGTAAAAAATGGACGGTGTTCATAGCACATAAGTGGACCTACAGTAATAGTTAGTGTTGCATGAGCTAATGATGCTTTACGCAAAACTGGAATAACAGGAATACCATGCAGTTTTACTGAACTCACCTGACAGAGGTGTAAAACCATTCTCTAGGAGTAGAGATGCATGCACAAAAGTGAGAATATGATTGCAAGTAACAGACTTTAACAAAAACAAAAACATAACACTAAACTTCAAAATGACAAGAAATGGACAACATGGTGAGATTACTGGGATAGAATACTTGTATGTGCCTCACCTCTCTCTTTGCCAACAGAACATTAGGGACAATGTGTGGCAGGCAGCGTCCCAGCATTAACATGACACTTTTTTCACTGTCTGCAATCCGAGACACCTAGAAAACCAAAAAAATTAATGATAGTGGAGAACTTCTGTGCATGATGGTACTTAAAGTTCATGCTTTAAACTCTGCCACCTCTGTTCCAAACACACATCCAAAATTACAATTTATGATGATAATAATAACAATGACAACTGTGTTCCCAAACTGGATAAACATTTCTAGAGGCCAGAAATGAATTTACAACATTAGTACAAAGTAAGGTGAAGCCAGGGAGACCTATTATGCCTCTGGGAACAAGCAGGGGGCAGCTTCAACAGTTTTTCTTTTATTCTTGAAAAGATGTCCACAAAGCTACAGTCACTGGCTAAGGAGATAGGTTGTATAATGAAGTTGCATGCAAGGGGAGGCCCAAGGAGGCTGACCCAGTCTTACAATGAGGATTGCCAAAATTGCATCCAAACCATACTCTTTCATATTCTCAGTAACACTGTGGGACAGAAGCCCCGGAGAGGTCAAGTGGAGTCAAACATAAAATGGTTAAAAAGACAGGAGCGAATAGTATAAAGACAGGAGAAAAAAAATTAAGTTCCCTCTCAAGATGAGTCTGCAACAACAATTATAAAGCATTTGAGGAAAACTAATCGGAGAGTTAAACACAGCAATGAAAGACAACTACTCCTAATGAAACAAAAATAACAGAGTAATGTAAAAATAAGTGAAATATAAACAGGTACACTTAAGTTGGCTTTCTGAATTATACCACAGAGGCATACAATCATGTTAGTAGACATAACAAATTAAAATTAGACTGCAAAAGGTCACTTTAATATTAAACAAAGCTTTAATCCAAAGAATGTAAATAAAATAAAAGTTAAAAATGTTAGGAACTATTTCTTAGAGCATTATATTAAATAATATATTTGTATTTGAAACAAGAGTATTATCACAGAAAATTTTGGATGAGATAAGAAGAAAAACCGACTGTTTTAAGAAAGTTGCAAGAATATCTGGTATAATTTACCTCTGATCCTAAACGACTATCTGCTGACATTCGACAAAAAGAAAGTAGTGCTTGGTGGAAAGCAGGAGACAATTTCCTAGAAGAAAATATTGAATGAAATACGGACAATACCAAACAGTTACCACCAGCATTTAAGGAGAAAGTGAGTTACGTGGTATAACTCCCATTCCTACATTAATCCTCGCCTACAACTGTATTTCTCAGCCACCAATGACGGCATGGGCACCTCACTGCAGAATTATACAGGGTAAATTAGACATCAGTAACAGCTGACCTTGCAACAGCTGGAGGTTAGGTGAATGAACGGCTGTCAACCGTTCAAACCTAAAGGTACCACAGGTCAAAGACTATAGGAAGTGTTTGCAAAATCTGAAAGGACTTTTCTCTCCTCAGTTCTCCATGGTCCCAGAAAGATAAAGAGTGATAGAAAGGCTGATCTGGTATGTTGATGAGAAGAATTAGTTTTGCAGATCTACATAATAATAATAATAAACCTTAATGTTTAGAAATCCACATAAAAGAAGTAAAATTTAAGGTAAGTGAAGGAGAGGCTCATTCAATATTTATGGTATATTTTAAAGAAAGTATTTTCTGTAATTGAAAATATTAGCCTACTTATGTTTTTCAAACAACACTGATCTCTATGTAGTAGTATTCATAAAATTATAACTATGACTTGTACTTTATGTGCTCAATCTGCAAAGAAAAGGGCTAACATTAAAAGTTACACAAGAGAGGTTATTTAATATACACCACAAAGTGACTCAGTAATTTCTGTGTTTATAGAGTTAGAGTACTGTGCCAAAGTTTGAGTTTGTTTGCTCATTTTTATTTCTCCTCCCATCCCCCTACATTCTTTCAGCAGTGGAGTGGGTGGAGGTAAGAGGAGAGGGGCAAAATTCATTCAATTACCCAAGCCAGAAACTTCAAATTAGCCTTTATACTTCCCTTTACAATCAATTTAATCCATCTTTTACTTTCTGACTATCTTGCAAATCTATCCACCTCTTCCAACAAAGGGCAGGCCACTTGGACTCTTCCAATAGATACCCTCTTAGTCTTCTTTCTTCCAGTCTTGCTACCGTATATACTCCAGTTACCTCTACCCTAAAGTACTCTTTCTAAAACTTAGATACCATCATGTCCTAACGCTCTAAAATGACTTACTAGGACTTATGACTTAGTCTTTGATTAATTCTCCAACTTCATCTCCTGTCATTCTTCTCCACTTGCATTCTTGCTTACACCTTACTAAAGTCTTAGTTCCCCAAATGCACGGTGTTCTTGCACATGCTGACCCCACTTGGTGGAAATACTTCTCCTATTTCTTTGCCTGGTTAACTCCTACTTAATTGTCAGATCTTAGGTTAGATAATACTCTTTCCCTGAAACTTTTCCTGCTGATGACTAGGTTAGGTACACTGATTATGCGCTCCCAAAGCAAGCTGAACTTCTCTTACATTACTTTTCATACTTTATTATAATTATCTGATTGTTTGTCTCTCTCACATTGTAAGGTTTGTGACTGAAGGGATTCATATATTTTATCATTATATTCATTGTTAACACCGCCTGGCACATAGTTAAGAGCTAAAAAAATTAGCTGTAACATATTTAACAATCATCTTTTTCCAAAACTGGCTTTAGAATAGCAATTGAGATATATGGAAGTACTCCTAAATACTAAAGAATTAGTATTTTTGAGTATCACAACATAGATTTTTATGACTGTATCTTATCCATATTAGAATAAATGCACTTTGAAGCTTGGGTCATGTTTGCCTATTTCAATTCTATTACACTCCACAATACCTAAAGACAAAAATATACCTAGTAGGTACGTGAAAAGCTGTGGTTCATAAATGAAATGGTTTACTTTAAAAAATCAACTTTTCACTAGTAATGAGTACCTGTAAGTCTAAAACCAATTACTTGTGGCTTCCTAATATATCCCAACACTGAGTATTCATTCCTCTGGTTCACAGGAGGAAGCATGATTTCGTGGCTCCCAATGCACTACAGGATATTTGGGAGGATTAAAAAAAGTTAGTATAAATACAATGTTTGGAACTGTGCCTGAATGAGCTCACTGAATATTCTTTTCTTAAAATTATTTTGTTACATCATAAAGTTCTAATTGTATTTTGTATCCTCCAGTAGAAAACATAGTCATGAAGAACAGGGGTCATGCTTTTGTCACCTGAGTTCAGTCACTGACACAGGAGAAATAAATTAAGACACTATTAATGATACATGATTAGTAATGGAAGCAGACACAGGAGAAAAGGACTAGGAGCAAAAACCGTTCCTCTCTTTGTCATACACAGGTACTATGCAGTACCAAAACCTCTTCTGAGTCTGACAATAATAAAAGAACTGAGAAAAGGTAAATAGAAGGGGGTAAAGTGTTTGAAGCACATACTAACACACTTGTTATTTATGGGTTTAAGTACTTAGCTAAGATGGAATCTACACCATTTATGACTCAAGTCGTTTAACCTAATTTAACTTAGTAATTACTTTGTGATTTGTTTGTGATGGGTACTTTGCTATGTATGAGTGCCAAAGCAAAAATTCATATACCTGGTCTACAAAAGCAGTTCAAATAAGAACTGAAGTGCTTCTAGTATGACAATGTACCAAACAACTGAACGACATATTCTAAAATATAGGATGCATACTAACCTATTGGGCTTATCAAAATGGACTGTGTTTTTACTTGATGGAGATGGTATTGCTTCTCTTTCTCTCCTGGGTAAAGAGTTTGGAACATGCTCTTTAGGAATAGTGGAATCAACTTCATCTGATTTTGAAAGAAGGATATCTTTGTTTTGCCCCTCGTCTGAACTATTTACAACTATATTCTGCCTACTGTCTTCAGAGTCTTTGTGAAGAGACCGATCCAAAGAAGGTTGAACAGAGTCACAAACTACTGGGATGGCAAAGTGTTCATTTTTGAGACAGTTCATTTCACTGTAGAAAGAAAAGAGAAAGTATCAGACAACTGTATTTTTAAAACTTTAGCAATAGCAAAATGGGTTTAATGGCTTAAAAGTATAATATATTATTAGAGAATGGTTTGGCAACTGATTAATCTTTTCTGTAGCATATACACAGATGCTTCATATAAAAGTGCAGCAACAAATTTCTACCAAAGAAGTATAAAAATGATCCTATAAACTCTGTTCTGGATTAGCACGTAACTTTTCATTTTGTCATTTGCAAAATGGGCATAATTCTATTAACCCACAGGATTACTATAAGAATAAAATAAAATAATGAGTGAGAAATGTATATAACACTGATGTGAGGAAGTTATTCTGTTGATATTGAATGGACTCAGAGGAAGTAGAAAATGTCATTTCTTGGTTCCAAGACATAATTGATTATAAGATCAATATACATTGGTTTAATAAATTTTGGGGGGAATAAGGTACATATTAGACATATAAAGTAATTATAAGACTTTCAGAAGTATTATAACGGGAATAATTATGTCTGACAACTGAAATGTTATTTTGTGTACTTATATAATCTCCAATTTCTTTTAAAAAGTTAAGAGGTTTTTTAAAAAAATTACAATTAAATACTAACCTTTCAAGTCTTCTGATTTGTTCCATCAAAGACCATTTCTCACTATTTAATAAACTAATTTTATCTTCTAATTTCTGTACTAGTAAGGAGTTCTAAAATCAAAACAGGAGAAAAACAGAAAGTCAAGATCTCATAGTATACTTTTACATAAATATTTGGGGGGACTTGACTAGTTAGTTAATATCACTCACCTCTACAGTCTGAGGAGTTTCCAGAGTTGGAGGGAGGTTGCCTGAAATTGGTGTAAGGGCCTCCAATTCATCTTCTTCTACTCCACTGGCCACATCCACAAGGTCTTTTCCAGTTACTTGATGATTTCCAAAGTCTCGGTAGAGTTGCAATAAGTCTGGAGGTTTCGGAATGTTTAATCCTACATCATCCCATAGCTCAAAATCCTAAAAGATAAAAAACAACCTCTGAGGCAATTTTATCCTACATTTTTGAGATTCATTTTATTCCTTATACCTAATATCATGAAAACCCAACATAATCATAATTATTTTAAAGTGTATGTTTCAAATAAATATAAATGTATTATGTTCATTCATAAACATATTTTTACATTTTTCATTGTCCAATATTATTCTTGTAACTTTCCTGATATTCTAGGTAAACAGGTTTCACTATCTTAGATGTCAAGATGTTGCACATACCGGTAATCTTCCTACTAAATCTCTCAAGAATGCAATCAACTTTAAAGCTTGTGTTAACTTTCAAAGCTTGTGAAACATGCTTAAATATTTGCATGAAGTCATAGAACATGTCTAGATTTAAAAAGTCTTAGTTCCTAAGTTATTCCTATTATAAACAAACTAAGTGATGACATCAACTTTGTTCTTTCTTTATTATTCCAAATCCTTGTCCAGTCCTGGAGTTTGAACTATGGAATGCCAAGGAGATCACACTGGGGGCCTTCCACATGGGAAGCATGCCCTAGTCCAGCATATGGGTTTGCACAGGCTGGAGCCAGGATTCGATCACCAGACCTCACGGTTGCAAGGCAAGTGCTCAGTCTATTGAGCTTTCCTGGCATCCCCTCCATTGACTTTCTTTTTTTTTTTTTAAATATATTTTTATTTTATTTATTTATTTATTTTTTGACAGGGGGAGAGAGAGAGAGAGAGAGAGAGAGAGAGAGAGAGAGAGAGAGAGAGAGAGAGAGAGAGAGAGATACAGAGACCGAGAGAACTGAACTGGGGGAGCTCCCAGTTCAGCACATGGTTCCACACGGGCCGGGGCTGGGATTCGATCCCCGGTCCCCGGTGCTACAAAGTGAGCACTTAACATGTTGCGTACGGTGGGGTTTAAATCCCTCATACCGCTCTGTTCCGGCAGGTATTTAAATGAGACCACGTTGAAGTGAACTCTTCTCTTTAAAATGCTATTGCTTCCATATTATCTATAACTTTTCAATGAAATTTTTTGTACTTACGTAAATTTATCCATTGATAATATTTGCTCATTATATATCAACCAAACCTAATTAATTAAATAAATCTTGCAAAAAGTAAAAGGTTGAGTGTAAAAACGAGAATTGTCATTACCCATCCTTAATGCATGGCTCAGAAAAAAACGAAGATTCTTGTGATCCATACGCAATGTGTTAACCCACTGAGCCAACCCGGCTTCCCCAATTGACTTTCTTAAAAGAAAAAGAAAGTTCAACTGAGGCATAATTAGCATACAATAAACTGTACAAGTTAAATAAAACCACAAGCTAATTTAAAATGTACAATTTGCTAAATTTTAACATATGTATATACCTCTGAATATATCATCACAATCAAGAAAATGAACTTGCTCACTCCCAGAAGTTGTCTTGGATCCCTTTGTAACCCGTC
The DNA here is from genome assembly GCA_004027555.1 of Craseonycteris thonglongyai. NCBI lineage: Eukaryota > Metazoa > Chordata > Mammalia > Chiroptera > Craseonycteridae > Craseonycteris > Craseonycteris thonglongyai. The sequence goes on from PVKE010028709.1 coordinate 7,755, forward strand.
CCTTATTCCTCACACCTGCCCTGTTCTCAGGTAAACACTGATCTGTTTTCTTTACATTTCTTAGAATCTTACATAATTGGAATCAGACAGTAAGTACCCTGTCTGGTGCCTTTCATTCAGATTGATTGAGCCATGCTGTTATAGCTATCAGTTCATCCCTTTTTATTGCTGAGTAGTATTCCACTTATAAGGGTATAAGACTTTTTTGTCCAATCACTTGCTCCTGGATATTTGGGTTGTTTCCCAGATTTTAGTTATTATTAATAGAGCTGCTATTAATATTGTGTAGGAGTCTTTTTAGGAACATATGCTTTCATTTCTCTTGGATTGCAATATCTAGGAATGAAATGACCAGGTCATGCAGTAATGAATGTTTTAACTTTGAAAGAAAAGTAACTGTAGCATTCTGCATACCCATCAGCAATGACGAGATTTCCACTTGCTTAATTAACATCCTTGTCCAGACTTGGTACAGTCTTAGGTAGACATTCTAATTACTGTTGTGGTATCTCATTGTAATACATGTTCTTTGTTGAAGCATCTATTTAAACCTTTTCCCTATTCTTTAAAAAAAGAGTTGTTTTCTTATTATTGAATTTAGAGAGATCATTATGTATTCTGAATACAAGTCCTTTATCAGATATGTTGCTTGCAAATATTTCATCCAATCTACGGCTTATTTTTTCATTTACTTCAAAGCTGCTTTCAAAGAGAAGTTATTAATTTTGATGAGAACAAGTCTGTTGAAAACACCATGCTCTTGGTGTCATATCTAAGAAATCTTTGTCTGCCTTCCAGTGTTTAACAATTTTTCCTACATTTTCTTCTAGAAGCCTTACTTCCAGCTTCTAGAAGATAATGAGATTCTTTAGAATTTACATTTAAATCTATGATCCATTTGAATTAAATTTTGTATATAGTATGAGGTATGGTTTGCTGTTCATTTGGGTTTGGGGCATATAAATACCACAGTATTTCAGCACCAATTGTAAAAAGACTATCCTTTCTGTATGATATAATAGTTACTTTGTGTTCTGTCAGAAATAAAAAGATCTATCTATGTGTAAGTCACTCTCTTCCTTCTTTTATGATCCATTGACCTACTTGTAGTAATGTATACCTTTAAAAAATTAAAGAAATAAAAGACGAAATAAACAAAATTTAAGTTAAAAAGTAAATAAACCATTGTTTAAAAAGGTAACTGTACCTGATCATCATTTTCATCTGAAAAGGTTATTGACGTAAGCTTGTAGTTATTCTTCAATAAAAATTCATTGACTAAGAAGTTTAGAGCTCTCTTTTCAAGAGGTTTGATTGGCTCCTGGAGGCAAAATAAGATACAATAACATAAGATTTCCTCCTTCCATATTTATGCTACTATTTTATGTGGAAGATACTTTTAGATCTGTCATTCACCCACCTGAATTTCAGGACTTGATTTGTAATTTTTTCGTTCCTGTAAAGGAACTTCATGTTCTAGTGGAAAAAAATATAAATAATAGTTTACTATTTTACATTTGAAAATATCTCAGCTACTTCTACAGTGTCAAAGTAAAAGAAGTCTCAAGAAAGTTTTATGTACACCACCTGCAGCCTTTGTCAGGTTGGCACGGAGGGCCTGAATGGTCTCCTTGGCTTTCCGTAGTTCAAACTCCAGGACTGGACAGGGATTTGGAATAAACACACACAGGCATCCAACCAAGAAAAGGGAAACAAAAATAAAAAATAAAAAGCAAGGATGGGCATGAAAAAAAAATACAATTCGTATTGAGAACAGAAAGCATGCAATTTTTATGAAAATTGTGAACGCATGCAGCAGAGTTGATTTGCAAGCAAACTGGTGAATGTTTTCCATAGTTTTAGAATTCAGGGAACTACTGATAAAATGTTCTAGCTGTCTGACAAGGAATAGCTCTATTTAAAAGTAAAAATCTATGGCATACTCTCATCTATGTAAATAAAAATATTAGTAATCTGGGTGCTTCTGTTTCACTCAGCCTAGGTAAGAAAATGCAATGAAATGTTTTCAGTGACATAATTTTAGGGGAGAAGATAAAAATTAGATGAAGTCCAAGCAAATGTACTTAAACCCCCCCCCCCAAAAAAAACATACCTTAGGATTAAAAAAAAAGGTACTTTTAAATGCATTATCTAGAGTAATGTTATAAATCAATATACAAAAATGTTAGTGACTATATTCCTTCATTAAGAAGTTGAAGAAATATCGTTTAACTATTTAATAAATGCCGGATGCCTATAAATTTTTCTATATACAAGCATGTTTTCTACAAACAATCACAGATATGTTAAACACACATTGAAAAATTTCCCAAGGGTTTATTTTAGGTTTCACTTAAAGCCAAAGGGTGGAAATAGTATTTAAATTTCCAATTAAGATCATTCTAAGGCAAAGGATTGTGTACAATTCTAAAAGTGTAATTATCTAAGGATATTACATAAAATTATTTAGAAGTTCAAAGTTTCTGATAACATTTCAAACAGGTATTTGTTCATGATAAGAGCTACTGATGAAATTCAAAAGATTTCTCCTTTTATCAGAGTCTGATTATAATAAAAAATATTAATATTGAGAAAACATTTTAAGAAGCTCTTTAGAATGTTTCATTATGAGCAAGTTTTAACTATATGTGTTTTAACTGGGAATTTTATTTAAAATATATAAACACTGTTCTAAAGTATAAATAAATAAAGCCATTTCTGTGAAGTAAACTTCTAGGAAAATTAGAACATCTTATTACAACTGGATATTAAAAAAGTATTGTATTTAAATAATTCTGCATAAAAACTGGCCAATTAAATAAGCAATTTTTCCCCTGATTGACTAATAAATAGAAAAAAGATGATGGTAAATGAAATGCTATCAGACATAACAAAGCTATAAAAATATATGGAAAAGTTAGGATTCACTCAGTTTGCATATTTTCATTAAAAACTTAAGATGTAACTGAATCACACCTAGTACATAAAGGCCAATTATTTGATGCACAGAATTTCACTGCAGCAAAATGGAAGCACAACTAAAAATCAGATGACATGTATGTGTTTCTTTTTTGGTAGTCAGCAATGCTGATCTGCAAACATTTCTGTGCAACAAAGTTAAAATATTTTCCCTAAAACTTAAAAACTTCTGAAAACTCTTACTCTGTGTCTAAAGTTAGACTGCACATGTTCAGTACGTAAGTTAAGTGCAGAATAGGTTTACTTTATTTTTTTTTTATTTCAAAACTCTAGGTAATTGATTTTGATTTAAAAATACTTAACTATACCTTAGGTAAAATGAGTATATTTATGCTTTTAGTATCATTAACAATTTACTAAGATATTACAGAACAATTGCAGATCAGAAATGCCCTGCACCAGAAGATAGAAATATAAAAAAAATAAATGAAAAATAATGGTTAAAACACAAATTGTGAAAAACTAAAATTCAATTGGTGAAAGTTCAAGTGACCAAGTGCAAAACACTGAATGATCAAGGCACAGAAAGCCAGAAAAACCCATGTCAGACGGCAAGAAGATAGAATTTTATGCACATCTATATATACACTGCCAAATGTCATTAAAAGTTACCAATACTTTGAAACGACAGTGCTTATCAAAATGAGTTCACTCTGCTGCATGTTTCTTAATATGTAATATAGACTTTAAAGACAGAGGCATATCTTTGAAGCTATAGCACATCTCTATAAAGGCACAGTATAATCAAGTAATTACACTTATGTGACAAAGTTTAACAAGGAAGGTGTCAACATCTATGTTTACATATTTATGAATTTGTCTCTTTTTTTAGTATAAGTATATTAGCTTAAGGCTCAAAATTATCATATAAAAAGATATACTACACCAAACAACCTAAGTATTTTTCCAATATTGTCTTCATAAAAATATTTGAGGATGTGTACTTTAAAAAAAAACACACCGTAGGAACCAACTACCAGCCTGCTCACTCCACTATCCCAAACTCTAGCAGCCCAACCCTGCTGAATGCAGTGTTATTAGAACTAAAGTAGTAACTGCAAAGATGCAGGTAGAGTTTAATAATGATTATTACAACCTTACCAAAGTAATGAATTATAAAGTCAGTATAACCAACTCCAGATTCATTGAAATGGGTATTTCCCCACCAGGGTAAAATAATATTGGTATAATAGCAGAGGTATTTAAGGCTAAACAATCATGCTGTCATGACTCAGGAAATGTACAACTGACTGTGTGGAAACACAAAAGGTGAAGTGTTAGATTTCAAAGTAGGAAAAAATATCACTCTTTTGATGCCCCAATGTAATATACCACTAATATTACCTTCAGACATTTGCTAGTCTTACTTAGTTCATTTTAGCACAAAACTCAAAATATGATTTTGGAAGATCTTTTGCATTACTGATCAGTCAGATAGTATTATTTTTATTCCCTATTGAAGAGTTCAAATCAACAAGGCTGAGTCAAAGCCCCTGCCACCTCATGGTAGATGCAGAGTTATCTTCTTTTAAGTCCTGGATTTTGTTTTGTTTTTTTAATATAAAGTGATCTGACTTTATAATAAAATACCACTTCCTTCTCTTTAATACTTACTTTTCTATCCCAGAACATTTCTAGGAAAAGAACAAATATTCTTAAGACTATGAGCTAGAATAAATATCTATTCCTAAAACAGTACAAAAATCCTAGTGGCATCACCAGCCCTCCTGAGTTTAGAGAATTCTCCCTGCCTGTTACAGACTTAAGGAAGGTACGTTATGTAGTTAGCATGAGCTGCTAGATACATAGAAATAAATGAATGGACGCAAGATGCAATCTATACATTTTGTAGACATTTAGTTTTCTATATTCATCTTAATGAGGACAAAAAAAGAAAACTTCTTCCCCAAGTCTTAAAAGAAAATAAATTCTTTCCATTACCGTTCCTCCTGCTCAGGTTCTCTGACAGATTCCTCTATCGCTCATCTCAGAGCTGGTGCTTCTCAGGGTGTCATCCACGGCCCCTTTCGTACTCTGCATATTCCACTGGGATGATACCCGCTCTTATAGTTTTAACTATCACAAGTACTCTGAAGATTCAGAAGCCTTAAACCTTTCTCCCAAGACACAAACCTACCTGGACATGAAGACTTGCCTGTCTCATAAGTTTTGAATCCAGTCCGATCTAAATGAGTTTCACCATCTTCCCCTCAAATCTATTCTCCTTCCTCCCGCAATATCTCTTCCATTCATTGTACCACTATCTACCCAGCTGCCTAAACAAGAAACCTGGAGATTACTCTTCACTTATCTCTTGCCACATTAATTAAATGTCCAAGCCTTACTGATTCCAAATTTTGAGTAACCGTGGAAATAATCATTCATCTCAACTGTCCCTGCAACTGTCCTAGTTCAGAACTTTATGATTTATCATATTAATTACAGCCCCCAATTGTGTTAAAGCCTTGTTGGAACGTCTATCCTATATAAAATCATACAAAATTAAAAATTAGATTTAAGTAGGGTTCAATATAAAAACAAAAGTACCGTGATTAGGAAGTACAAATATCTGTACTAGGAGAGACGTAACCACTAAAAAAACAAACAAGCTTATTTAATCCTGGTAAAACTGGATATGTAAGCTATAGGCCAATACTTAAGAAATGAGTGGGCTACTATTATGCTACTTGTTACCCAGGACACAGGGCCAGCTTATCCCAAGGCAAAAATCTGAATGTTATTTTAGAGTGTCCACCAGGTTAGACAAGCTTTACAAAGGCTTTATCTGTCTATTTTGTTCATTTTTATTCTCAGAACAGCATAATACATACCTTAAATATAAAGTAAGAACTCAAACACTTGTTGAATGAATGAGCATCCAATACTTGATGCCATATGTAATAAATCTGAAACACTACTGATCTCACCAGCATTAAGGAGTGTCTTTCCTAAAAATTAGAAAGCACTTTTTGTAGTTCTCTAGATCCCAACATAAAAGTTAACATATGAAATAGTAATACAGCAACAGATAGAGATATGAGAATAAAGTCAGACTCTGATGCTAAAAGAAGGATCATGTGAAAATGAGGCAGGAATATAGGTAGTGCCCAAATCAACAAGGTCCTTATCACCATTTCCAAAGTATAGACATTTATTTGTATTAGAGATAGAGACATGTTTCAATACAAATTCCCTGAGGGTAGAAACTATTTAATGGTTCTATATCCACTGCATGACACAGCAGATGCTAAAAAGGCCTAAAATAAAGAACGGCAATCCCAATAATTAGAATACAGATATTTTTAAAGAAAACTTGAAAATTTAAGAGGTACCGGTACACTGTATATGCACCAAGTACGGTAACACTAGCTTTACTTAGTAATATACAGAAAGCCTTTTACCAAAAAATTGGCTAGATAGCTAATTTTGTTTGGTGACTACTACTATTCCTTAAATCATTTTTACATAAAAGTTATACTGCTAAACTCAGAAATAGAAAATATTTAAAATAAAAAGCTATAGCCTCATACTAAAAGATATACTGTGGGCTCTGGAATAAAAACTTATGTGCTCACAGCCTAAAATACCTAAACAATGAGAATAATGATGACCCTCGTAAACTTGACTAGATCTAAAATTTAGGACTGCAAATTAAAGAAAATAATTACATGGCCTATTTCTCGGCAGGAGTTATTTTCTAATATCTAACCAGTGACCAATACAATATGTAAAACTAGATACATTTTGTTACTCTCAATAACCTAAAATATCATGTGTTTAATATTTAATATCTAACATTTATTATATAACATAATGCTACCTAAAACTGAAATAATTAGGACAAATCAGTCCTAAAATTATTCAAATAATGTCCATTTGATTTGCTAATTTTTAGATATTACTGATGTGATTTGCTGTTTTGATACAGCTGTCAATGCTTATAAAAAATGATTTGATATAAGGAGCCACACTGAACTCTTCCATTGACTTTCCCATTCAATTGATATTACTATTGTTTACACTGTTGAATCTTCTCCTGGCTTCTACTGAACTAAAAAAAATTACATATATTTTAAACTTGTCTGAGATTTTTAAATATTCAATACCTGAGCAATGAACAAAAATCATATATTGGAATGTCATTTTTAGTCAGGTCAAACTTCATCCTTTGCTAAGAGAGAACACATACAAAGGCTGTCCAGAAAAAAAGCCAGCCATTGTCAATATAACGAGAACGGTTACAAGGCTGGATACTTTCCAGACAGCCCTCATAGTACAATCAATCATGGGCTCTGCTGTGGGGCTTATCTGTACCTAAAACTTAGCTCTGCCACTGAAGTCTTAAATAATCTTCCTGAGTACCTCAGTTTTCTGGGAAGGGGTGGATGATGATAATTCCATAACTCAATGAGTTAATACACATGTAGGACAGTGTTTAGAATGGAGGGAATGCTTTTTAAAAATAAACACTCACTTTTATTCATAATCACCATGATTGGTAAACATCTGGTAGGTTTTAACAAACTTGTCCCAGTAAATAGAAGAAAAATTCAACATAGTTGGTGAAGGGAGGAATCTATATTATGGATGTTCTTGGACCTCCTATTGCCCTCACAAGCTCAATCTATCCAATGTGGCATCCCTCCTGTCTCAGGAGTGCCCATGATTCTAGTGGAGATCAAAACACCTAACTGATGTCTGTCTGCTTTCCCCATCTCTCTCAAGGCCAATGACCTATGAAAACTACAATTCCTACAGGGCACTCAAGAATGATTTCAATAATAGAAAGACTTGGCCTTGAGGCACCAGAAAGGTACCAGACATTTAACTTAAAAGGAGCTGGGCTGCTACACTGGTGAATTCCAGGGTGGACCCCAAGTAGAATCCACCAGACTCATTTGATGTGGGCAGAACACAGAAAATACAAACTGGCCTTACAGATCCAATGGTGACACCTAGAAGGCAGAACTGGTGGATGGGAGGGAAAGCATCCTGGAAAGAGTAACCAAGCAACTAGAAAGAAGGCTGTTGGTCTTCTTATTGGAATGGGCACGGTCCTGTAGGGCCCTTCTGTACCAACCATTAATCCTTTCTTTTCTAAATCACAGAAAAGTCAGAAGTTTCTGGAGAGATGCTGTATGGCTAGGGAATACCTGGGGAACTCAAGACAAAGTTTTATTCAACTAGCTCAAAAGTAGTTCAACCAATTTTAATGATCAGTAGTTGTGCTAGCACAGAACACCAGAATATTAGCCCTGGTTTGCAGGATCACAGGAACGAGAAGGTCAAGATTCAATTAACTTTGTACTAAACTGTGGCTAACTTAAACCTGTTTTACACCAGTTTTATAAATACATGGTTATAAACTGTTGGCTATATGCAGAATTCAGCAAATTGCAGGTGTGCATAATCAATCACTCACAGCCCCACAGAAGAGAAAGTTGGGGGTTGAGATGTTCCCCCGTAACCAATAAATTAGTAACATAATTTTGTATAATAACTATATAATTATATTAACATACCAAATTATAGAAGGAAGAGAATGCCTCAGGTCATTTTAATATTTCTGGAATGTCAAAGAATCCAAATCTGTCTTTACAGTCTTACTCACCTGCCACTCTCTCATCTGTTTCCCTGTTCCCATCATCTGAATATCTTGCAAAGTCTAAAGAATCAAGGGTACTGATGCTCCCAGCTCGATCTATAATGAAGAGGAAAATAGAAGAATGAAACAGACTTTTATTTAACCATTTAAATAAGGGAATGGAAATCAATTACTTACAATTATTCTAGTTAGTAAAACTATGATTCTAAGATCTAGGAATTGTATTAAAACGATACGGTAAAAATTGTTCTTGTTAACTAAACTACAGAACACAGAACTGCCGACACCTTCATTTTAGTCCACTTAGCTCATCACAAGGCCCATTTCAGATTTCTGAACTACAGAACTGTAAAATAGTAAATTTGTATTGTTTTAAGCTACATTTGTGGTATTTATTTATTTATTATTTTTACAGGAGCCGAGTGAACTGATAAAATGGATTTCATAAAACAAAACACACAAAATTTTTATGTTTTAAAAGTCATCAAGGAAGTAAAAACACAACCCACAGATTGGGATATAATATTTGTAAATCATATATCAGATTTGGGGCTTATATGTACAAAATGTAAAGTACTTTTATAACTCAACAACAAAAAAGTCAATTCAATTTCAAAATGGGCAAAAGGTTTATATAGACATCTCTCTAAATAAGACAGTCATGTGCCATGTGAAGACGGGGCTACATTCTAAGAAATGCATCATTAGGCAATTTCAGCCTGTGTGTCCATAGAGGGTACTCACACAAACCTAGATGGTATAGCCTCTTACACACCTCCGCTGTAAGGTATGTCTGTTGCTCTCAGGCTACAAGCCTGTACAGAACGTCAATGCACAAAACAACATGAGACTGATTAAAACACAAGAAAAAATGATGCAATCAAGAGATGAGGTAAACACAAGATGAGGTTGCTGTATGTAACAGCACTGTCTTACAGCAGCCTTGACTTTTAATAAGTAAAAAGAGTACATGCTAAAATAATGATAAATGCTACAGTAAATACATAAACCAGCAAGTCACTTATTATCATTATCAAGTAGTAAGTACTGTATATAATTGCACATGCTACTCTTTATATGACTGGCAGTTCAGTAGGTTTGTTTACAACCAGCATCACTGTAACACATGAGTAATGAACTGTGATGTTATGTAGGCTATGACATCACTGGACAAATAAGAGGTGAATCAACTCATTAACTGTGCTACTTTACATAGTACTTACTGTTTTATATATTGAAGGCAACAGATTATATACATTAAGAAAGCACAATCTGAACAAATGAATGCAAGTCACAGGAATATAGATTTTTGGACTCCAGCCAGGGCTCCCCTATAGCCTTTTATAACTAGTACATGCTAATAATCTAAATGGTTAACTTCAACTACAACTGTTATAATCAATGAACTCTTATTTTTAAATTCCTATTAAGGTGAACTATGTGAAATTCTATATATAGCACTCTTCTCAGAAAACTATGTTTCTGTCCAGAGAAGCATTTAATTTACCCACAGTTTAATAACATCTGATAAAATAACTTGATGTTAACAAGTTTTATGATAACAAATAATAACAGAAAACTAAACATTATAGTGGCCTTCATTACAGCATAATTTAAGCATAAGCTAAGAAATATCAAATACCAACACTAACCACAGAAGTCTCAAAAGTTCACATTAAAAGTGGTCTGAATTCAGTAAACACTATTTCGCAATTTCAAGAAAAGACTGATATAGGCAACAACATGAGTGAATACTAATGCTTTATGCTGAATGAAAGAAGCCTTACATTAAGAGTATCTATTGTATAATTTAATCTGTATAGAGTCTTAGAACAGACAATAGCAATTTATGATAGAAAAAATCGTAATGGTGGTTCTTGGAATGGGGGTAGGAAGGGATGGGAACTGACTGGGAAGGAGTATGAGGGAACTTTCTGGAGAGATGGCCATGTCTACTACACCTTGACAGGAGTCTGGATTGTCAACAGTACTACCATCTGAGGAGTTTCGATAAATAAATACAATTGGTATCTTGCTCTTTAAAAATTAAGCTTAAATAGTGAGAATTTGCCATATCATTAAAGTTACTGGTACATATTACTTCATTTGCTTTCCAAACTAAGTATACACAGCTATCTGAGTTTCATCAGCAGTATATAATAGCTGTTGTCATGTTTGGTATTATTATTTTTAATCTCAATGATTTAGCATACTATAAATTATATCTGGTTTAATTAGGTCTCTCTATTCTTGGTAAAGTTGAACATTCCTTGGAAAATATATTGGCAATCTGCCTTTTGGGGGCGGGGAATAGTGTGAATTTTCTATTCACATTCTTTGACCATGTATCTAACATCCTGATTTTTCTGGTACATTAGTTTATCTGGCCATTACTGCCCAACCAGAAACTCCACTTATCTTTTTTTTTTTTTTTTAAGTTTTAAGTTTTATTATTGTTTTTGAGAGGAGAGGAGAGGAGAGGAGAGAGAGAGAGAGAAGGGGGAGGTCTCAGAGCAGTCTCCATAGCTGTACATCATTAGTTGTGACATTATTTCATTACACACAGGTGGATGTGGGGCTGAGCGGGGTCAGGAATCAAATTGGGGGCCTCCTGCATGGGAGGCAGGAACCTCTGCCTCTGAGCCATCCTGGTGGCTACCAATTGCAACACAGTGCAGGGCTGGGGCTGGGATTCCACCCATGGACCTCTCAGTTGCAAGGCAAGAGCTCAACCTACTGAGCTATCCTGGCATCCCGCATATATTAACTACTCATTAGCTATTCTGATGTCTCTAACCTGGGTATTAAAACATGTGCACCAAATAGAATCATCTTTTTTCAACCAATATTCTTGTGTTGTGATACAAGACTTCATGGTTATATTTATGATATTCATGGGATGTTAAATATTGGTGTTGGCTGATTTCAAATGAATATTTTTTATTATGCTAAGTATCTAATGTTAGTTTTCTAAGTATATCTCTCTCTTCCTCCTTCTAATTTTTTAATCATACATAAAGGCATTGATTAGAGCCTATATGATCACCATACATTATACTATACCAGGGATTCCCAACCCTGTGCCCGTGGGCGCCATGGTGCCCACGGCCCGATTTGTGTGTGCCCGCCGTTATTTGGCTGCATCAGAAGTTTTTCATAAACACTAAGTAAAACTATAATTTATTTGTATACATTTGTTAGAATTTTAAAATATTGTTTGAGTATCTACACAGGTTTATTATATGCGTTGGTATGTGTGTGATATCGTATGTATAAGTTTTCCCCTAGCTGTCGCCTTTGTACATGTCGCGTCCTGTGTAGCCGCTGCACTCTTTAAACTCTCCTCCACCCAACCGGGAGACGCCAAGTTGCCATTCTGATTGCGGTTGCTGGACTGATCGGGTCGTGACGGTTAGCTAGGATCACAGTGTTTTGATATATTCGATTTTATATGAACTAAAAGCGAGGTAGGTCATCTATTATTATGGTGGCAATTTGATATGATATTGTAGTTCTATAACTATTTTTATTTTTATTTTTTTAGTCCTAAAATGAGTGGACCCAATAAGAGAAAACAAACCTATAATTTTAACATAGACTGGGAAGAATCATATTGTTTCATTCATTTAAAAGGTAAATGCGTTTGCCTGTTGTGTGGCAGTACTATTGCAGTGCCGAAAAAACATAATGTTGAACGTCACTTTCAGACAAGTCATACCACTTTGGATACGAATTATCCACTTAAATCGGAAGTAAGAAAGAAAAAGTAAATCAACTAAAATTAAGTTGAACTACTCAAAAGACTGTTTTCACTAGACATGTGGAAAAATCTAAAACGGCAACCATGGCTTCTTTCAAAATTTCTCACATGCTCGCAAAGAAGAAAAAACCTTTCCAGGATGGTAAATTGTTAAAAGAAGCATTTCTGACTGCTGCCGATTGTCTGTTTGAGGAATATTCTAACAAGCATGAGATTATGTCGGCGATACAAGACCTACAGTTGTCAAATAACACAGTCACAAGAAGAATACACGCAATTTCAAAAGACTTGCAAACTCAGTTAAAGACTGACTTGGAAATATGGGACTGCTTCTCTCTGCAATTTGACGAGTCAACAGATATATCAGACACCGCACAGTTGACAGTTATGGTGAGAATGGTATTTAGTAACTTCACAGTTGAAGAGGAGCTGTTGCAAATATTACCAATGAAAGGACAGACGAGAGGTGAGGATATTTATAAAACTTTCAGAACATACGCCAGGTCGATAAACAGGCCTTTGCATAAGTTGTCTGCGATAACTACCGATGGGGCACCAGCAATGGTTGGTCAAAACAAAGGATTTATTGCCCTTTGCAGGAAAGATGAATCATTTTCAAACTTTATGTCCTACCACTGTATTATC
>PVKE010028710.1:0-20742 GCA_004027555.1 Craseonycteris thonglongyai
AATGGTTTGGTGTTTACCTGGAGAGGAGGGAGGAGGGGGGTGGGAGAGTTGTGGGGGGAGGCGGTAGTGGGCACCAGATATATAGTGTTGGAGGGGGATCTGATTCTGGGAGCTGGGCACATAATGCGATGCATGGGTGATGTGATGTGGACTTGTACGTCGGGAACCTATCAAATTGTTACCAACCAATGTCACCCCATTAAATTTAACAATAAAATATAATAATAATAATAATAAAAATAGCTCAAAATTTCCTCAGATTTTTATGGAATCATAAAAGACCTTGAATCGCCCAAGAAATCCTATGAAAAGAGAACAAGGCTGAAGGCATCACATTGACTGTCTTCAATTTATAATACAGAGCATCAATAATCAAAACAGCATGGTGTTGGTAGAAAAACAGACACAGACTAGTGGAATAGAACTGAAAACCCAGAAATGAATCCACAAATATATGGAGAGATAATTTTTGATGAACGAGCAAAAATCTACACAATGGAGGAAAGAAAGCCTCTTCAATAAATAGTGCTGAGAAAATTGGAAAACCATGTGCAAAATAATATCTGGACTGAGAGCTGTCATCATATGCCAATAACAACTAAAAATGTGTTAATGTCTCTACATAAGACCTAAAACAATACATTGCATAGAAGAAAACATCAGTACTAAACTTATAGAACTTAGCTTCAGGAAGTAATTAATGAATTTGCTCTCAAAGGCATAGAAAATTTAAAAATAAATAAATAAATAAATAAATTTAAATTAATGGGACTGTATCAAAATAAAAGACTTTTGCACAGTAAAAGAAACCATCAACAAAACAAAGTGGCAATCAACTGAATAGGGAAAAATATTTCCAAACAATGCCTCCAATAAGGGCCTTATTTTCAAAATATATGAAGAACTCAGACACTTCAACAACAACAACAACAACAACAAAACACGGTCCAATAAAAATATGGGAAAAAGTTTTGAACAGACATTTCTCCCAAGACACAGAAATGGCCAAAAGATACATTTAAAAATGTTCAACTGGGGAAGCTGGGATGGCTCCGCGGGTTAAGCACTCACTTTGAATTCCAGGGACCAAGGATCGAATCCTGACCCTGGCCCATGTGGACCCATATGCTGAACTGGGGAGTGCCCCCAGTTCAGTTCTTGCCAGGGGCCTATGTGGGAGCCCCTGGCCCAATTCCTGCCCTGCACAGCCTCATGCTCACCTGTGGAGTGAAACTATATGAAAAACTAATGCTGTCAGCTATGGAGACTGTTCTGGGCTCTGTCTCTATCTCTGTCTCTCTGTCTGTCAAAATCAATAAAATAAATCTTTTAAAAAAATGCTCAACTTCACTAGCTATTAGGGATATGCAAATGAAAACCATAATGAGACATCACCCGACATATGTTGGAATGGCTATCATGAATAAGACAAATAGTAAGTGTTAGAGAGACTGGAGAAGGAGGTACCCTTATACACTGCTGGTGGGAATGTAAATTGGTGCAAACACTATGGAAAACAGTAAATATATATATATAGATATATATCTATATCTATATCTATCTATCTATATATGAGAATACACACACACACACACACACACACACACACACACACACACACATATATATATATATATATCTCAATGTTCATCACATCATTGCTTACAGTGGCCAAGACATGGAAACAACCAAAGTGTCCTTTGATAGATGACTGGATAAAGGAGATGTGGTACAAATACACAATGTATATTACTTCAGTCAAAAAAAGTAAATAAAATACTGCCATTTGTGAATAAATGGGTCAGACAAAAAAAAACACAAACAAGAACCATATGACTATATTCATATGTGAAATATAATACTAAAAGCAGACACAACAAAAACAGAACCAAAATTTCATTGACACAGAAAATATTTTAGTGGTTATCAGAGTGTAAGGAGGAAGAGAAGTGGGAGAGGAGTGAGAGGGAGTCAAATAAATGTCAATGGAAGGAGAACTGACTCTGGCCAGTGAGCACACAATGCAACATATGGACCATGTATTGTAGAATTGTACACCTGGAACCTATGCAATTTTACTAAGTAATGTAACCACTCAACTATAATTTAAACACACACACACATACATACACATACATGTGAGGCTATCCAGAAAAAAATCTAGCCACTGTCATATAATAACGATGGTTATATAAAGCTTGTTTAGCCTGTGGCTGGTGCGCTGCATGCAGTCCAAGATGGTTTTGAATGCAGCCCCAAACAAACTTATAAACTTTCTTAAAACATTATGAGATTTTTTTTTGTTGCTATTTTTAGCTCCTCAGCTATTTTTAGTGTTAATGTATTCTATGTATGGTCCAAGATAATTCTTCTTTGAATGTAGCCCAGGGAAACCAAAAGTTTGGAACACCTCTGGGTTACATGGCTGTGTAATTTCTAGACAGTGCATCAGTGTGTGTGTGTGTGTGTGTGTGTGTTTGTGTGTGTGTGTGTGTTGTGTGTGTGTGTGTTGTGTGTGTGTGTGTGTGTGTATGCTTACAATTAAGTTCAGAACTAATCTTATAAAAAGTGACATATATATATCATTGCTGAATATTACTATGGTTACCTTTGTACCTTTGAAGTACTCCTCTTGGGAAGCTAGGCACTGATCACTGATTCCGCCTAGTCCACCCTTCAAGGCAATTTTGGAACTCTGTTTGGAAGGGCCATTGTCACATTATTTTTCATGTTCTGAATGTCATCAATATCTCTTTTTTTTTTTCAATATTTCCTTTACCTTCAGATAAAGAACAAAGTAATTGGAGACCAGACTAAGTGAGTAGCAAGGGTATTCCAATAGAGCTAGTTTACTGGCTAAAAACTCCCTCACAGACAGTGCCACGTGAACTGGTGCATTGCTGATGCAAGAGCCATGAGTTGTTGGTGAAAAGTTCAGGTCATTTTTGTCTAACATTTTTCATGCAGACTTTTGAGCATCTCCAAATAGTCCACTTGGTTGACTGTTTGTCCTATTGGCACAAATGTATAACAAACAATTCCTCTGATACCAAAAAAAGTATTAACAACATCATTTTGACTCTTGATTTGGACTGATGGAATGTTTTTCATCATGGAGGATTTCCTGACTTCCATTGTGTAATTTGATGCTCTGTTTCCGGATCATATTGTTACACCCATGTTTCATCACCAGTGATAACACAGCCCAAAACATCATCTTTCCTGTCCTAAAGTTCTTGATAAATTTTGACTCTCCTTTGCTTTTGTTCATCAGTGAGCTACGTAACAGACAATTTGCACACACATGTCTCAGACCAAGATTTTCAATTAAAATAATTCTGTTTCTATATTGATTTTTTACTTGAATATCTGTGCTTCTCAAAGTATACTGATGATTTTGATGTAGGATTTGATAAATTTTTGCAATGTTTTCATTTGTTTTGCTCATTACTGGCTGCCCTGACCACATTTCATCAGGTACACTTTCTCTCCCTTCAAAGAGAAATATTTAGTCCGTATGTACACTGGGGTTTTCTTCATGGAATTATTCCCATGAACTTGGACTAACATGCTCCTAATTTTACTTCCATAATTAGCAAAGTTAACAAGAAATTTAGTGATTATTCAGTGATATAATTCAAGCTCTGATGTTCTTGCAATGACACTCAAAAACGTGCAACAACAATAATGAATACCACTCAGCAAGACACTGCCACACATCAACATGAACACAGCTGTGAGACACTAATATACCAAGGTTATGAAACTTTACTGAATTGTTTGTATAGCACTGCCAATGTAAGCACACTGTGGCAAGTTTACAAACTTAATTGACAGACCACATGTATATATATAACGCTATATATATATGGCAAATCACATTTGATTCCTGCAATTATAAGAGGTTCTCAAGGTGGTTGCCATCATTACACAGACAATTCTAATTATGGTGAACTGCTGCTTAAGCAAAGTTGACTGAAGTGTCCACTTGTATTGCTGCACATGCTATTTCAATTTTCCATGTGTCTCAAACTTATCCCAATGTGTGCAATTGTTAGGTGTGTTGGAGGTTTGTTCTATTGCATACTTATGCCAGCATGTTGTTGTACTTCCACAACATTCTAAAATTTCAAATATCACTTCAAAATGGTCTTGCACTCCTCGAATAACAATTGTGCTTTTGCCATTTCCTTTTGGCTGTCCTGCCCGTCACATGGTGACACTAGCATTTATCTGATTAATGCTATCTTTTCAGTGAATGTCATACAACACATTGCTCTCATAATTCAATTTAACTTCAAAAATAATACATAGATAACATCTCTTAAAATGTCTATACATTATTTGGCACATCCATGTGTGTGTGTGTATGTGTGTGTACACTTATGTGTGTTTGTGTGTGGATATCATGGAATTTAGAGTACAGTATATGAAATATAGTCAGTGGTATTATAATAGATATGTAGGGCAGTAGACTTGTTGGGGTTATTATTTTGTGAGGTATGTAAATGTCTAATCATTATGTTCTTTTATACACCTAAAACTAGTGAAAATGTGTCAATTTTAAGATCAGAATAAAATAGATAATTAAATTAAAAAGATGTGTTATATATGTACAATGGAATATTTCTCTGCCATTAAAAGAATAAAATAATAGCATTTGTGACAGCATTGATGGACCTAGATGGTACTTTACATAGTGATATAAAACAAGCGGAAAGACAAATATCATATGATCTCACTAATAGGTAGAATCTAAAGAAATAAATGAACAAATAAAACAGAAACAGACTTATAGGTAAACAGAACAAAAATAGGATTAACAGATAAGAATGGGTTTGGGGAGTGGATGAAAATGGTGAAGAGATTAAGTACAAATTGCTAGTTATAGAAAAGCCATGGGAATGTAAAGTATGGTATGAATGATACTGTCAAGAATATATTTTATGTATATTGTCAGATGGCTGCTATATATACTGGGGGTGGGGTATAAGCTCAATCATTATGTAAATGTATAACTACATTTACATTATGAAAATGTACACCTGAGACTAATAAAAATATGATAACATTGAATGTCAACTATAATTAAAAACTAGTAAGATGTATGCACAGTGCAGCATGGGGAATATAGTTCATAGTATACTAATACCTATACATAGTGTTGGGTAGGGAGTAGACTTTTTTGGGTTATCACATTGTGAATTATGTAAATGTGTGATCACTATATTGTTCTGTATGAATAAAATTTAAAAAAAAAGATACAATAAAAAATATATCCTAAACTTCCCAGATTATTTAATGGACAAACAGGTAATCAATCTTCAATAGTCATCCTCAATATTATTGTTGTAAACTATAACAGTTAATATTTATTATATTAACACTGTATGGTCATGAAAAATTTTGAACTGAATTAAATTTGTGTTCAGTTGTTTTCTTTCAAAAAGTGAAAAGAGAGATGCCATTAAGATGGCAGTGAGAAAGGATCTCTTAAAACATCTCCTGGAAAGAACAGCAAATTAAGCAACTAAAATCTAACCAGAGGGGAAGCTGAGATGATTCAGTGGGTTAAGTGGCTGCTTTGTAGTCCCAGGGACTGAGGATCAAATTCCAGCCTTGGCCTGTGTGGACCCATATGCTGAACTGGGGTGTGTTTCACATGTAGGAGGTCCTCAGTTCTGTTCTCGCCACCCTGGTTTGGCCCCTGGCTCAAGGGGGTTGTGCCACTCATGCGGGAGGCTCACAGCCCAGTTCCTACCCTGTGTGGCCACTACCTACCTGTGTGGAACAAAACTATGTCAAAAACTGATGATGTACAACTATGGAGACTGCTATGGGCCTTCCCCTTTCTCTCTGTCTTTCTCTGTCTCTGTTTCTCTCTATTTCTTTCAAAAACAATAAAATAAATCTTTAGCAAAAATCCAACCAGAGAATGCCTAAGTAACACAGTCTCAGCTGAAGAACCCCTCATTGCAAGAAAATACCTGCAGCTGGAGAAAAGGAGGTGAGTGAGAGAGAAAGAAAGGAGTAGTGCAGAGACATGCGGCAGAGCACAACACAGAGAGCTGCCTAGTGACTGACCCAGAGACCAACAGAGGATAGACTGACTGAGCTGGGAGCATGGAAGTGTGGGAGCGTGTGTCCAGGTGCAGAAAACTCTAGGCGGGTTGGAGGCATAGAACAGACAAAGGCAGAAATGCAGGCAGTTAGAACTCAGGGTGAAGGACAGAAGTGGATGTAGATGGCTGTGGCAAGAAGCTGCAGTAAGAAAGCAAGGGGAGTAGCCATAACGTGTGGAGGGTGGCCATAACATGGTGCAGGAGGCCACAAAACGTCACCACCAGCAGCCAGAGATCAGCATAGGTGACAGAAGTAAGGGTCTGGGTGTCAGTACATGTGTCAGGCAGCTGGAGCTGGAGGCCTGTGAAGTATAAGGCCAGCAAATAGAACAGGAAGTGGTTATTCTGGTGGCTGGAGTGCTGGCAGCAGGAGCGTGCTGGTGGCAGGAGTGTGCTGGCGGCTGGCAAACAGAGTGGTCCTTGGTGTGGTGGGGCCCCAGCCAGAGCACTGCATAGCCTTATACATGGAACATGGCTTCTTCCCCTTGCTCTTTCCCAAAGCTCACCCCACCAGCCTTGCCCAGACCTTGCATTCAGTGAGCTGCTGCCAGAAAGCCACCATTACCCTGTGATGCAAACAGACCTGTGCCTTTCCCAACAAACCACACCCCCACTATTCCTGCTGAGGACGGGAGAACAATCTAGAAATACTGAAGCCCAGGTGTAGCAGCTTTTGACTGCATTGGGATCTTGGAGGCATAGAATACCATTACCCACCATATCTTCCCAATGAGGAGGTGTACAGAGACCAGGACAACTAAGTCAAAGAGAAGCTCACCTTCAAGGAAGTCTCCCACTGTGAGAAAGCCAAATAACCAAGAGAAAATATTATAAGACATTGCAGCAACACCAGCTAGGAAATAAAGAAAGATTTCTTCACATCTACCAGGTAAAATGTCTTCATGTCCAATAAAACAAATGTTCCAACAACAATGATTATGAAAGTGAACAAAGGTAGTCAGAAAAAAAATGAAATATTTCCAGAACAGGAACTTGAAGATATGAAAATATATGAGTTACTGACACAGAATTCAAGACGGCAATTCTGAAAACACTCAGAGATCAAAGAAAATTGACAGAGTACAAAGAACAAGCTAAGTCATCTTAGAAAGGAAATTAAGTCTATACAAAAGAAGCAAATAAAAATTCTAGAGATAACACAATGAAAGAAGTGAAAAATGAAATAGCATAAAGCAGAGCTGACCAGATAGAATAATGAATTAGTGAAATTGAACACAGAAATTTGGAAATGTCACTGAAGGAAGAAGAGAGAGACTTAAGAGGTAAAAGAAATGAAAGATATCTGTAAAAACTATCTGACTCCATTAGAAAAAATAACATAAAACTAATAGGTATTCTGGAGGGAGCAGAGGATGATGGGCACAGAGAACTTGATCAGACAAATAGTAGACGAGAACTTCCCAAATCTATGGAAAGAAAGGAAATCTCAATATTAAGAAGTAAACAGTACCCTTAACTACTTGAATACTAGCACACCTTCTCCTAGGCACATTATCCTGAAGATGTCAAAGGTCAAAGACAAAGAAAGAATCCTCAAGGCATCCAGAAAAAAGAACACTGAAAAACCCCATCATTCTATTATCATGTTTCTCAAAAGAAACTCTACAAGCCAGAAGAGAGTGAAATCCAGTAGTCAAATTATTAAAAGAGAGAGAGAGAGAAATTATCAGCCAAGAATTTGTACCCAGAAAAGAATCCTGTATCCAGAAAAGTTATCCTTTAGATATGAAGGAGGAATAAAGATCTTTTCAGACATAAAGAACCTGAAGGGATTCTCCAGCACAAGGACAGAATTTCAAGAAATACGAAAACAAACAGCAAAAACAAAAAGAGATAAACAAAAACAACAAAAATATAAAAAGGGAGAAAGTAAAGGTTTAAATTTCCAAAAAGAATGAAGATCAGAAACATCCTTAAGAAAAGAAATGATGGCATATATGAAACTTTTGTTTACATAAAGTTCATGGTAACAACTCAAAAAGAACTTAAAACTGGAACACATAATAATAATAATAATAAATAAAACAGCGATAAAAGTCATAAACACCATCAGACTAAAAAAATTGATGGGGATAAAAAAGAAAAGAAATAAGAAAAAAAAAGAGCTACCAGAAAACAAAAGATAAAGTGGCTATAGGAAATTCTCATACACCAATCATCACCCTAAATACAAATGAACTAACCTCACCAGTAAAATGAGATAGAGTAACAAACTGGATTCACAAACAAAAACCAACCTTATGTTGCCTACAAGAGACAAACCTCAGCCATGAGGACAAGCACAGACTCAAAGTGAATGGGTGGAAAAAAATACTCCAAGGAAATGGTATCCAGAGAAAAGTGGGTGTAGCCATAGTTATTTCTGACAAAACAGACTTCAGGATCAAAAAGATAATAAGAGACAAAGATGGACATTTTATAATGACAAAGGGGACAATACAATAAGAAGGCACAACACTTATTAATATATATGTCCCCAACCAAGAAGCACCAAAATTTACAAAGGAAATACTAACAGATCTAAAAGGAGAAAATGACAAAATCACAACTATAGTAGAGCACTTAAATACCCCCTTGACAGCCATGGACATATTATCAAAACCGAAAATAAATAATAAAATATCAGCTTTAAATGATACATCACAGCAAATGGACATTGTTGACATTTACAGGCTATGCCATTCCACAACACATAACTATACATTCTTTTCTGGTGTACATGGAACAGTCTCCAGAATAGACCACATGCAAGGACACAAAGCTAGCCTCAGCAAATCTAAGAAGATTGAAATCATAGCAACTGTATTCTCTGATCACAAAGCTTTGATATTGGAGATCAACTATAAAATGAAAGCAGAAAAAACCACATATACACAGAGATTAAACAACATGTTACTTTAAAAATGACTGGATCAAAGAAGAACTAAAAGAAGAGATTTAAAAATACATGCAAACAAATTACAATGAAAACAAAGCATACCAACATTACTGGGATGCAACAAAAGCAGTAATAAGTGAGAGATTTATATCACTACATGCCTATCTCAAGAAACAAGAAAAATCACAAGTAAAGAACTTAATATCACATCTCAAAGAACTAGAAAAATAAAAATAAATATACCCTAAATCAGCAGAAGAAAGAAAATAATAAAAATTAAAGCAGAACTAAATGAAATAGAGAATATAAAAACCATAGAAAAAATTAATGCAACAAAGAGCTGGTTTTTTGAAAAAAAATAATAAAGTTGACAGACCCCTGGCTAAGCTCACCAAGGAAAAAGGAGAAAACACCAATAATTCAAATTAGAAATGAAAGAGGGGATATTACAACCAAATACCACAGAAATACAAATTATCATACAAGAATAACATGAAGGCATATATGCCACCAAATTTTGCAACCTGGAAGAAATTGGAAAGTTTTTAGAAACATATAGTTTACCTGAACCGAATCAAGAACTGGATAATCTAAACAGATCAATCAAAAGTAAGGAAATTGAAACAATCATCCAAAACCTCCTTTAAAGCAAGAGTCCAGGACCAGATGGTCTCACTAACACGTTTTACCAAACATTCAAAGAGGAACTAACACCTATCCTCAAACTTTTCCAAAAAATTGAAGAAGAGGCAATACATCCCAACTCATTCTATGCAGTCAACATTATCCTAATTCCAAAGCCTGGTAAGGACATCACAAAAAAAGAAAATTATAGACCAATATCTCTGATGAACTCTGATGCAAAAATCCTAAACAAAATACTAGCAAATAGAACACAACAATACATTAAAAACATTATACATTACTATATCACGATCAGGTGGGATTCATCCCAAGGGCACAGGATTGTTCAATATAGGCAAATCAATCAATGTGATATACCATGGAAACAAAATAAAAGATAAAGATCACATAGTTATATCAATCGATGCAGAAAAAAAGTATTTGATGAATTACAATATCCATTTATGATCAAATCACTTAATAAAATGGATAGAGAATGAAAGTAGCTCAATATAATAAAGGCCATATATGCCAAACCCTCAACAAATGCCATACTGAATGGGCGAAAACTGAAATCTCTTCTTCCAAAACCAGAAACAAGACAGGGAAGTCCCCTGTCACAACTGTTATTCAACATAGTGCCAGAAGTTCCAGCCAAAGCCATCAGGTGTGAGATGAGATAAAAGGCATCCAAATTGAGAGTGAAGAAGTTCAACTGTCACTTTTTACAGATGACATGATCCTTTATATAGAAAATCCTAAAGACTCAACCAGAAAATGATTAGAAATAATAAATGAATACAGTAAGTTTGCAGGATACAATATCAATGGACCAAAATTCACAGCATTTTTATATACAAACAATGAAACTTCAGAAAAAGAACTGAGAAAAATGATACATTTTGCAATCAAAACAAAAAGAATAAAATACTTAGGAATAAACTTGACAAAGAACATGAAGGCTTATACACATAAAACTATAACACATTATTCTAAAAAAGGAAAAAGTTACAAAGAAATAAAAAGATATTTCATGTACATGGATTGCAAGAATCAACATAGTTAAAATGGTTATATTACCCAAAGCAATATACAGATTTAATGCAATTCCCATCAAAATCCCACAGATATTCTTTCAATAAGTAGATTAAAACACCATCAGATTTATATGAAAACACAAAAGACCCCTAATCGCCAATCTTCCGAAAAAAGAATAAGGCTGGAGGCATCACACTCCCTGACTTCTGTCAATACTACAAAGCATCAATAATCAAAACAGGTTTGCATTGGCAGAAAAATAAACATACAGACCAATGGAGCAGAATTAAAACCCAGAAATAAACCCACACATATATGGACAGATAATTTCAGACAAGGGAGCAAAAAATATACAATGGAGAAAAGAAAGCCTCTTCAGTAAGTGGTGATGGGAAAATTAGAAAACCATATGCAAAAGAATGAATCTGAACTGTGAACTCTCACCATATACCAAAAATAACTCAAAGTGAATTAAAGACCTCCACATAAGACCTGAAACAATAGACTACATAGAAGATAGCATGAGTACTAAACTTATGTACCTTAGGTTCAGAGAGCATTTTATGAACTTGACCCCAAAGGCAAGCAAGGTAAAAGCAAAAATAAATGAATGGGACTATAACAAACTAAAATACTTCTGCACATCAAAGAAACTATCAACAAAGTAAAAAGGAAACCAACTGAATGGGTGAAAATATGTGCAAACAATGCCTCTTATAAGGAGTTAATATCTAAAATATATATAAAGAACTCATAGAATTCAACAGCAGCAACAACAACAACAAAGCAAATGATCAAATTAAAAAATGGGCAGAAAATCTAAATAGATACTTTTTCCATGAAGACACACAAATGGCCAACAGATACATTTAAAAAATTCTCAACATCACTAGCAATTAGGAAAAGGCAAATTACACCCACAATGAGATATCACGTCACGCCTGTTAGAATGGCTATAATCAAAGGAATAACAAGCACTGGAGAGGATGTGGAGGTAAAGGAGCCTCATACACTGCTGGTGAGAATATAGATAGGTACAACAACTATGTAAGGCAGTGTGGAGATTCCTCAAACAATTAGGAATGAAATTGCTATATGACCCAGCAATCTCTCTTCTGGCTACCTACCCAAAACACCTGAAAACCTTAATTCACAAAGATATATGTACCACAATGTTCAGTGCAGCACTGTTCATGGTGGGCAACTTGTGGAAACAATCAAATTACCCTTTTGTAGATGACTGGAGAAAGAAGTTGTGGTACATTTAACCAATGGAGTACTATTCAGCAAGAAGAAAAGATGAAATACAGCCATTTGTGACAACAGGAATGGACCTTGAATCCATCTTTTTAAGCAAAATAAATTGTACTGAAAGAATCAAGAAATATATGAACTCACTTATAGGTGGAATGTAAAACTAAAAGTAACAAAGAAACAAAAACTCATAGACATAGTCAATAGTTCAGTGGTTACCTGAGGGTAAAGGGGAAGGTAGGTGGGAGAGTGGAGTGGGGAGTAGTGAGGAGGAATCAAACAGATGTAATGGAAAGAGAGCTGATTCTGGGTGGTGAGCACATAATGCAATTCTTAGACAATGTAATGTAGAATTGTACACCTAGAAAGTATGTAGTCCTTACCAACCAATGTCACCCCAATAAATTTAACAATAAAAAAAAGAAATGGATAAAAAACAAACAAACAAACAAACAACATCAAATTAGTATGGAACCAAAAAAGACCCTGAATCGCCAAAGCATTCCTAGGAGAAAAGAATAAAGTTGGAGTTATAATACTCCCCAGTTTCAATCTTTACTGCAAAGCCTCAGTAATCAAAACAGTTTGGTATTGGCAAAAAAACAGATACACAAGCCAATGGAACAGAATTGAAAACCCAGATATAAACCCACAAATATTTGGAAAGATTAGTTTTGAAAAAGCAGCAAAAAATATACAGTATGGAACAGTAATCCTCTTTAGTAAATGGTGCTGGAAAAATTGGAAAAGCATAAGCAAAAGAATTATTCTGAACTGCGATCAGTGACCATATACCAAATAAATTCAAAACGGATTAAAGGGCTCCATATAAGAACCCAAACAATAAATCATATATAAGAAAACAATGATATTAAAGTCATGGACCTTGGGTTCTAGCAGGACTTTATGAACCTGACCTCAAAGGCAAGGATAGTAAAAGCAAAAATAAATGAATGGGACTTTTCAAACTAAAAAGCTTCTGAACAGTAAAGGAATCCAACAACAATGTAATGAGGCAACCAACGGAATGGGGAAAATACTCACAAGCAATGCCTACGATAAGGGACTAATATCTAAAATATATGAATAAGTCATAGTACTCAACTACAAACAAGTTCATCGCAGCACATGGTGGCCAAGTTGTGGAATCAACCAAAGCGAGCTCTGATAGATGACTGGATAAAGAAGTTATGGTACATTTATACAATGGAATACTACTCAGCAATTAGAAAAGACGTAATACAGCAATTTGTGACAACATGGACAAACCTTGAAAACATCTTATTAAGCAAAATAAATCAGAATGAAAGAATCACGAAACATATGACCTCATTACAGGTGGAATATAAAACTGAAAGGAACAAAGAAACAAAAACTCATGGACACAGTCAACAGTTTAGTGGTTACCAGAGGATAAGTGGGGAGGTGGATGGGAGAGATAAGTGCGGGGGAGTTGGGAGGGGGAATCAAATATATGGTGATGGAAAGTGAGCTGATTCTGGGTGGTGAGTACATAATGCGATGTATAGACAGTGTAGTGTGGTATTGTACACCTGGAAACTATGTAATTGATATCAATCAATGTCACCCCAATAAGTTTAACAATTAAAAAATGCTCAATTTTACTAGCTATTAGGAAAATACAAATCAAAACCACAATAAGATACCACCTAATCTCTGCTAGAATGGATCTAATCAACAAAACAAGAAACAAATTCTGGAGTTGCTGTGGAGAAAAGTGAACCCTTGTACACTGCTGGTGGGAATGCAAATTGGTACAACCACTATGGAAGACTGTGTGGAGATTACTCAGAAAATTGGAAATGGAGCTACCCTATGACTCAGCAATCTTTCTTCTGAGTATCTGCCCAACAATCTTGAAAACCTTGGTCCGTCAAAACATATGTACCCCAATGTTCATTGCAGCGCTGTTCACAGTGGCCAGTCAGGAAGCAACCAAAGATCCCTTTCGATAGATGACTGCATAGAAAAGCTGTGGTACATATATACAGCAGAATATTACTCAGAGATAAGTAAAAATGAAATAGTGCCATTTGTGACAACATGCATGGAACTTGTGATCATCACGCTAAGTGAAATAAGCCGAACAGAAAAACAGAAACAGGAACTGTATGGCTTCACTCATATATGCGATATAAAACTGAATACAACAAAGGAAAAAAGACTCATAAATCACAGACATAGTCAATACTTTAGTGATTACCTGAGGGTAAGCTGGGAGGGGAAGGGATGCAGAGTCAAATATACAGTAATAGAAAGAGAACTGACTCTGGATGGTGAACACATAATGCAACACATAGATGATGGCACACATTAAACCTATGTAATTTTTATTATACTAACCAATGTCACCTTAGTGAATTTAACAAAAGAAAAAAATAATGTCTTCCAGGTTTTTCCACTGAAAAGTGACTATTTTCCCAGTTTTCACACTCTATGTTTTGGAAGCAAGTAAATAAATCAATTATACCTAAATAAGTCTTGAAAAATATTAATCCAGCCAGATAATGAAAGCAAAGTGCTCTTTTTAAAACTCTTGTAGCATATTAGAATTCTGACTATACTTTCTACCAAAGTTTGAAAAAAAGTCATGAAAGTTTGAGAAAATTCAGGTGGCTATTATCAGTAACCTATAAGAGCTATTACATAATATGCATTAGCCTTTAAGGATGACTGAGCTGGACTTCTCATAAATTAACTATTACCAAAAATATATCTTCAAAAGAAATTCCCTGGATTAAATATCTTGTGCATCGAATTAGATGGGTTCTCAATAATGAATTGAAGAAAACTCCACTTACTATTGGGTTTTAGTTATGATTTAGCCATCTTTTTCAATATCAGATATTTTTGCAACCCTTAAAGTAATGATGACTGAGGAATTTTTAATAGGCCTATATACATTTCATTTACCTAAGGTTTGAGTGCAGGAAGATATTGTTGAAGATTATTGTTTGCACACAGACTCTAGTCCATCCTCAACTAGAAATATAAGTATTTATTTTCTAAAAATACAACTTGGAAATCCTAGAACAAAGTTGAATAGAAAGATGGAGCACTCAGAAATATCCAGAGTTCAATAGAGCACTGCAGTGCTAATATATTCTATGGTAGGGTCATAGCAGCTGCTCTAAGCAAAGCATAGAAAGACTGTAGCTCAGAAGTTTCACAAGTGTTAGAGCTTCTGGGCATACAGAAGCAAGAAGTTTATCTTGCATAGAGAGGTACTTTGGGGTATTAGAAGATATTCAGTAATTAGTACCAAATGTACAGGAACTTCAATTTGGGGCTGTGTTCAGA
Organism: Craseonycteris thonglongyai; assembly: GCA_004027555.1. Classification (NCBI taxonomy): domain Eukaryota; kingdom Metazoa; phylum Chordata; class Mammalia; order Chiroptera; family Craseonycteridae; genus Craseonycteris; species Craseonycteris thonglongyai. The sequence continues at coordinate 15,259 of PVKE010028710.1, forward strand.
CAAGATTGGAATACAGGTATTGTTTTCTTATTACTCATACCAATTATAACTGCCATTTACAGGTCAATTAAGTGACAGCAGCTAAACTAGATGTTTTACATGTTATTTTATTTAATATTCATAATTGTCCTATAAGGTAGATATTGTTACCACCATTTTACAGATTAGAATACTGAGGCTCAAAAAGGTTAAGTAAATTTATACAAAGTCACAAAGATAGTGGTGGTGGGGGCAGCAATCAAACCTAGATGTCCTTAAGTCCAAAGCTTAAGTTTCTTGTACTATATTTCTCTGTTCAGATATATTAAATTTTGTATAAAATTTTTTTAACAAATTTTTATATATGGTCAACAACCTCTTATGAAGAGTAATACCAGGGGAAGCCAGGATAGCTCAGTGGGTTAAGTGTTCACTTTGCAGCGCCGGGGACCGAGGATCGAATCCGGGCCCCGGCCCTTGTGGACCCATATGCTGAACAGGGGAGTTCCCCCAGTTCAGTTCTCTCTCTGTCTCTGTCTCTGTATCTCTCTCTCTCTGTCAAAAAATAAAATAAAATAAAACAGAATAGCCTAAAAAAAACCACACTTTAAAAAAATAGAGTAATATCATTTTAATGTATTTTTACTATATAATTTAATTCTAAGTTCTACTCACCAAACTATGTCTTTGTTTCTATTATTATTCAAATGAATATGTATAAAATTTAATCAGTCTTCATATCATTATGAAAAGAAATGTGACCAAAATACCCAATTCCAACTCTCAGATTCTTTGCTGAAGGAAAAGAATTAGTGTTGGACCCATGCCTAGATAATGTTAGGGGCTACCATTCAATCAAGAATGCAGTTGATAAGTACACACTGGGTCTCAAGACCATTTTTCTTACATAAACATAAGTAAAAATAAAATAAAATAATTTATAAATTATAAATAAAGGAATATAATTTCCATACTAGCAGATAATTTAAGCGATGAAATCTAGTCAGTTGTTAATAAAAGTCTGATCTCTTTCTGCTTCATGGAAGTGGGTAGATTAGGACTAGGCTAGTAAGAGAAAACAAAGAGACATAGACCCATTTTAGGGTGTGTGCTAACAATGGGGTACAGGATTTTATATGTACACAATCCCTCTCTGCATTGCACTAAATGCAACCTCACTCCACAGTCTAATATAATAATTATTTATTAAGCACTTCCTATAGGTCAGGAAGCCCTTTTCATGCTTCCTCATTTAATTCTCAAAGTAATGTTTTGAGGCAGCTGTTATTATTTTTATTCTGGATGCATAGATAAAGAAACCAATACTCCAGTAGATTAGGAACTTACTCCAAAGCATACATTTGCCCAAGATCTGTCAGGGTAAAAAGTAACTCTTAAACACTAAGCATCATGACTTACAAATAATATACTACCATGTTTGTTATCTCATGCTAATTGGACTGCCAATTTTTTTTATTGTTTCTGACAGAGAGAGAGAGAGAGAAAGAGAGAGAGAAAAATACAGAGACAGAGAGAGAACTGAACTGGGGGAATTCCCCAGTTCAGCACACGGGTCCGCACGGGCCAGGGCCGGGATTCGATCCTCTGTCCCCAGCACTGCAAAGTGAGCGCTCAACCCACTGAGCCATCCCGGCTTCCCCCATAGACTGCCAATTTAATGATGGCTCCTTGAGTGCAAATATGGTTTGCAAGCTTTCTTTTTTTAAAAAAGATTTATTTTATTGTTTTTTGACAGAGACTGACTCCATAGTTGTACCTCATCAGTTTTCCACATGGTTTTGTTCCACACAGGTGGGCAGGGGTTGCACAGAGCAGGAACTGGGCTAGGCGCCTCCTGCATGGCAGGCATGCTCCCTTGAGCTAGAGGCTGAACTGGGGGGCAAGAACAAAACTGGGGGCCTCCCGCATAGGAAGCACATGACAGTTCAGCATATGGGTCCACACAGGCCAGGGCAAGGATTTGATCCTCAGTCCCCAGGGCTGCAAAGTGAGCACTTAACCCGGGGAGCCATCCCAGCTCCCCCTGCAATTTTTCTGTATCATTCTTAATTCTAAATCTTAGCATAAAGTAGGAGGGAAAAAATCTAGTGATTATTTTAAAGATTTTATATACATTGTAGATTTACCTATGATCCCTTCTATCCTTTCCCATTCTGAGGTTCTGTGTTTAAGAAACAATGAAACATACCAAAAAGAAGCAAAGGCCTCCTGGAACTTTAAGATGTGGGAAGAAAATGTTACTGTGAAGAGTCTTAAGCTTCATATGAGTCATAAGAATTTTATTCTTTTTGCTGAAAAAAAAGAGAGTTCTAAGATGGCAGCATGAGTTGAGAACCTTGAAACCTACTTAGCAAGGGACATTTGAACAAAAGGGACTCCACAGGGAAATCCCTGAGAAACACAGCCTCAGTTGATAGCCACACAATGCAACACAACAACTGAAGGTTAGGGGAAAAGGGGAGAGTGGGAAAGAAGGGGAAGGAGCAGTGTGGAGATGAATCCATGGACTGTCACCCACAGCTGGTAGAAAAAGGAGATTTGGGAGACTTGTGTTAAAGTGGAACTAGATCCAGGGCAGGCTGGAGGCCAATACCCGATGAGAGTGGAAGTCCCATGAGACTATGGATAATTAAAAACATGAACCCAGGTGGTGGCACATTGACTCCCCATTTGGATCACTGTGCCTTACGTGGAATAGGGACTGTGGAGCAAGAGTGGCTAAACTGCCTGGAGCAGAGAAGGAATAGGGCACCAGCCATAGCTCAGCATGTGGAGTTACTGGTGTACAGATGCAGCAGAGCTAATCTAAATACAAATCAGCTCTGAGGGAGTCTGCATCCCTGGCCACTGGGTTTCAAACTCAAAGTGCAGTCCTAGAGGAGGAGTGGGTGCAGACAGGGGAGAAGAAGAAAAACTAAGAAGAATGTTCATTGTGGCAGATTGATTTTCCTGCTAAGGGCAGGATCTGTGTCCATGTCTCAGCTGTGCTTGCCTGCCCAACACCCAGCCACTGGGGACAGCACCTGAAACCCAGAAGTGTGGACTGAAAAGAGTGAATGGTCTCTGGGTGATGCTGAGACTAAGAACACAGCCGGGAAAACAGATCAGATCACCTTTCTGTAAGAAGCTCGAGTGAGGGCTAGGGAGGAAAGTGAGAGTCTGAGCCACATGCTGGCCTCCGTACTCATGGTGGAACTGGCCTCTATATCAACCGATCTCAACTCCCCGGCTCCATACAAGCTGGGCCTGCATCCTGAAGTATAGTAATGCAGAATAAACAAAACAAAACAAAACAAAACAAAACAAAAAGTATCTCCAGGTGTGACTGATTCTACACTTGGAACCAGACAAGCAGAATGTGCCCATGAACAAGGGGCAAGACACCACACACTGACCTGCCAGACCCCCACTGACAAGGAATTTGCTATTGTGTCTTGGGCTTGCCCCCAAACTCCCACACCCCCCTACTGCCCTGCCTTCTATAAGCTAAACCAGTATCCTAGAGTGCAACCCCAGGACACAGAAACTGACTGCTTTCCCCAACCATCTCCCAAAATTCGTCCCCACTCAATGAGCCTCAACTACTACCTGATATAGAACAAGAGGAAAAAGGCAAACTGAACTTCCCTATGATACAAACCTGGGCCATCCTCAATTAACCTGGCCCTTGCAGGAACAGACTAAAGAGCCCATAAAGACTGCAAAACACAGGTGAAGAAGCGAGCCTCTTCCAAGACTGACATCAGGAATATATCACACCATGGCCCAACTCACATTCCCAAAGAGGAGCAACATCAGTATGAAGACAGTTGGGTCAAAAAAAAAAGAAGCTCTTCTTCTAGAACAGCCCCCAGAGGAAAAACATACTCATGCCTGAGGGGAAAAAAAAAATCCACATAAAATGCAATGAATACTTAAGGGTCCAAAGCCACCCCAAAAGAAAATAAAAAGATCTCCAGAAAAGGAAATTACAAATTTGGAAGCATATAATCTAAGTGAAAAAGAATTCAGGGCTGCAATTCTTTTTTTTTTTCTTTGCACACAAAAACAATTTTTGTTTTGTTAAGCAAATTTGTCAATTACTTACTTAAACCTAGCACCCTGTAGATGACATGTTTCACCAGTTAAGGAAACAAAGTATATAATTTTATCTTTATTATTATTATTAATATTTATTGTTTGGGGGGTTTTTTCTGTTGTTTTTTTTAATATATATTTTATTGTTAAATTTAATGTGGTGACATTGGTTGGTAACAATCAGATAGTTTCCCGATGTACAACTCCACATCACATCACCCATGCATCGCATTATGGGCCCAGCTCCCAGATTCAGGTCCCCCTCCTACATCATATATCTTCTGCCCACTCTCCCCTCCCCGCACAACTTTCCCTCCCCCCTCCTCCCCTTCCCTCAGGCAATCACCAAGTTATTGACTGTGTCCATAGGTCTCTGTGTCTTTGTAACTTTCAGTTTTATATTGCACCTATAAGTGAGGTCATATTTTTCCGGATTCTTACATTCTGACATATTCCGCTTAATAAGATGGTCTCTAGGTCCATCCATGTTGCCACAAATGACTGTATTTCATCATTTCTTATCGCTGAGTAGTATTCCATTGTGTAAATGTACCACATCTTCTTTATCCAGTCATCTATCGAAGGGCATTTTGGTTGTTTCCATGTTCTGCCCACTGTGAACTGTGCTGCGATGAACATGTGGGTACACACATCTTTAAAGATTAAGGTTTTCAGGTTTTTTGGGTAGATGCCCAGTAGAGGGATGGCTGGGTCATATGGTAATTCCATTTGTAATTTTTTGAGGAATCTCCATACAGCCTTCCATAGTGGTTGTACCAGTTTACATTCCCACCAGCAGTGTATGAGGTTTCCTTTTTGTCCACAGCCTCCACGGCACTTGTTATCTCTTGTCTTGTAGATTATAGCCATTCTAACAGGTGTGAAAGATGGTATCTCACTGTGGTTTTTATTTGCATCTCCCTAATTGCTAGTGAAGTGGAGCATTTTTTCATGTATCTGTTGGCCATATGTATGTCTTCACAAGAGAAGTGTCTATTAAGGTCATCTGCCCATTTTTTAATTGGATTGCTTATTTTTTTCTTGTTGAGTTGTACAAGTTCTTTATATATTTCTGATATTAGCCCCTTATCAGAGGCATTGTTTGCAAATATTTTCTCCCAGTTGGTTGGTTGTCTCTTTGCTTTGTTGATGGTTTCCTTTGCAGCACAGAAGCTTTATAGCTTATTAAGGTCCCATTTGTTTATTTCTGCTTTTACTTCCCTTGCCAATGAGGTCAGATTCATAAAGTCCTCCCTGAATCCCAGGTCCATAAGTTTAGTGCCAATGTTTTCTTCTATGCAATTGATTGTTTCCTTTCTTATTTGGAGGTCTTTAATCCATTTTGAGTTAATTTTGGTATATGGTGAGAGATCGCAGTTCACCTTCAGCCTTTTGCATGTGGTTTTC
>PVKE010028711.1:0-20744 GCA_004027555.1 Craseonycteris thonglongyai
ACACACACACACACACACAGAATATAACACACAGAAACCAACATAAAAACAAGAAAAGTTAAGCGTCTAGGGGAGAATTCAAAATACATGTAACACCAGAATTTGAAAAGTAGACTGTAGAAAACAAATGTGACAAAGGAAATCTTAAAAGAAATGATGACTGATAATTTTTTCAGAGTTAACGAAAGATATAAAACTTTCAACTCAGGAATTGTAATAAATATAAAGAAAAATGAATAAGAACAAGGATCTATCATAGTGCAACAGAACACCAAAATCAACAAGAGAGGATGAAAGAACAGACACTTTACCAAAGAAAATAGCAAATCAGCATATGAAAAGATGAGCAACATCATATGTAATCAGAGGACAACAAAACAAAGAAATGCTAGTACATACCTAATAGAATGGTTAAAATCTAAAAGACTGACAACACCCAAATGCTGAAAAGAATGTGGAGAAATTGGAACCCTCGTTCATTGATGGAAAGAATAGAGTGGTGATATAGTAATTTTGGAAGATATATTGGCAATTTCTTACAAAACAATACATAAATGTGATTCAGCAATTGTGTTCCTTGGTGTTTACCCTAATGAGTTGAAAACTTACATTCACACCAAAACCTGCACAGTAATATTTATAAAAACTTTGTTTGTAATAGTCAAAACCTGGAAGCAACCAAGATGTTCCAATAGCAACCAATAGGTGAATGGATAACAAACTACGATATATCCATACAATGAAATATGATTCAATGCTAAAAAGAAATGAGCCATTATGCAACAAAACGAGGAACTTTAAATGCACATTAGATGGAAGCAGCACATTTGAAAAGAATGCATGCTCTATTATTCCTACTATATGACATTCTGGAAAAGTCAAAACTACTGAGACAGTAAAAAGTCCTGTGGTTGCCAAGAATTAGTGGAAACAAAGAAGGGAGCAGCTGATGTTTTGGGCAGTGAAGCTGCTGAGTATGGAACTGTAATGGTGGGGTGCATGTCATTATACACTTGTCAAGCTGCACAGAATGTACAACTCAAAGAGTGAATCCAAACCTAAACTCTGGATTTTAGTTCATAACAATGTATCGTTATTGGCTCATTGATTACAACAAGTGCAGCACACTAATACAAGATGTTAATAACAGGAGAAACTGGGGTGGTTGTTGGTGGTAATGAAGGGTAATTGGGAATTCTCTGTATTATCCGCTCATTTTTTTTATAAACCTAAAACACCTCTAAAAAATAAAGTCTAATAATATTAATAATAATACATCATAAATGTAGCCAGTTAGAAATAGAGATTACTTGCAAAGAAATAACAATTAGACTTTTAGCTGGCTTCAACAATGACAATGGAGTCAACAGTAAAATTATATTTTTAAAGCATTTAGAGAATATAACTGTAATTTTTAAATAGTGTATATTGTAAAACTCTCCAGAGGGGAAGCTGGGATGGCTTAGTGGGTTAAGTGCTCAATTTGCAGCCCCGGAGCCCAAGGATCGAATCCTGGCCCCGGCCCAGGCGGACCCATATGCTGAACTGGGGTGTGCCCCCAGTTCAGTTCTTTCCAGGGCCTATGTGGGAGGCACCCAGCCCAGTTTCTGCCCTGTGCAGCCCTGTGCCCACCTGTGGAGTGAAACTATATGGAAAACAAATGCTGTCAACTATGGAGATTGCTCTGGGCCCTCCCCCTTCTCTCTGTCTCTCTCTGTCAAAACAAAACAAAACTAAATCTTTAAAAAAAAAAAAAAACTCTCCAGAAAAAGCACTTAAAAATCTATTTTTTTCAAACACAAAATAATGAGTTTTTATTACAAAAATAAATTCTCGTAAAATATTGCCTGAAGAACACACTTAAGGAAAAAACATTTTAGAATATTAGAATAAAGGTCTGAGATTCCAGAATGAAATGTAGAAGAAACTAAAAACACAGAAGTAAATGATAGCAAATATGATTGGATAAAGCAATAATAAAAATGCCTAACATGTAGCAATAAAAATATAGAGAAAGCTAAAATATAGGGCAAAAATAACTTGCCAATCAAGAGGGGGGATGATGCTATTAAATCATTTTAAGTTTCTTTTATTGTTAGAGTTAGCTGTCGAGCTAGTTTGCTACTGTGCTCAACTCGTGGAGTTGGCAAAGGGTGGCCCTGAGGTGGAGTGAGGCATAAAGTATTTATATTAAAAAATTTAGGAGTAACAATGAAAAGGATAAAGTGTCTATCTTTTTAAACCAGTAGGAAAAAAAAAAAAAGAGAATAAAACTATTTTAGAAGATGGAAAGGAGAAAGAAGATGTATATAAAATTTAGACAAATAGAAAATGAAAATACGATGGTACAAATGGACAAAATTATATCAGTGCTAATAGTTGATATAAATTAATCTATTTTTCCAATAAAGAATCAAGTTGCTACACTGAATAATAAAACAAATCCAACCCTGTACAGGACGTACTTAAAACATAATAATAAAAAGGTGAAACTAAAGAAATGAAAAAGATACACATGTAAAAAGTAACCAAGAGACATGTATGATTATAATAATAACAACAAAATGTATTTTATGGAAAAAGCATTGTCAAAGGAAAAAGAGAGCCACTCATAGGTTCAATTTACCAAAAAGATATAATAATTCTAAATATGTTTATAACTAATAAAATAGCTTGAAAATATATAAAACAAAGATTGACGTAACTATATGGAAATATTGACAAATCTACCATCAGAGCAAGAGACTCTAGCATATTGCTAAGTAAGTGATAGATTAAGCATAAAAAAAGTTAGTAATAATGTAGAAACTTTGCAGGAAAAAACCCCCCACCAATATTTACATAAGGATATGTATATATTCCTATACATTTAAAATATACCGACATTTTCTTCCAAATACATGAAGGTTATATGTATGTATTGACACATATTTGGCCATAGAGCAAATACCATTAAATACATTAAAACATATCAGTATTACAGAGACCACATTTCTAAGTGGGTTCATTTAAATTAGAAGTCAATAATAAAACACTATGAAAAAAATGTTATGCATTTAGATTTTTTTTTTTTTTTTTACCATACTTCTAAGTATTTACTGCTTGTCTTTGGTGCTGAGAGAAAAATTTGTAATTTTAAATCCACATGTTAGAAAAAAAGGAGATTTGAAAATCAATGCAGTCAGGATCCAATTCAAACCTGCCAAAGGATCTTCATGCAGTGAGGCCCGAGGCCACGCCTACAAATCCAGATGTCTGCCTAACCTTCCTTCCTGGGCTCCTCTTAGGGAGTTTCTCCTTTTAGAAGCAGTAAGGAAGTGCCCAGAAAACCGTGCCCTCTTCTTCTGCTCACTCATAACTCTCCTTTAGTTCTGTTTTTTCACTTTGTACATGACAATTGGTTCCACCAATTGCTTGCTTCCACCCAGCTCCTTTCCCATTACATAAGCACTCAGTTATTTTCACCGGACAGTTCAAAGAACCAAGAAAGACTCGAGAACTTCATGAGGACAGTTTTGCTAGTGTTCTTTGCTCTTCTTCTATCCTTTGTATTTCACACTTGTATATCTCAAAAAAATTCTCGCATTCCTTATAAAGCAAATGAATTTCATGATGTGATTGTAACATTATTGCTGTTGCAGTGGTTTCCTCACCTGAATAAAACCACCAACAATCAAATGACTTGGGCAATGTGACCATTATTTTCTTGTCAGACTTAACTAACTAAAATTTTCCAAGACTTTGGTGAGGGCGTTGGGAAGGCCTAGTTTTGAAATAAGAGTTCTCTTCAACATTGACTCAAATGAAGTCATCAAACACTTGACAGCAGACTGAAGTGTAGATGAAACATTCCACTTAATATAGCTTTTCTAGCTCAGGGAAGCTCGTCAAGCAATCTTTCCCAAATAGAACACCAGATTCCTAGACAATTAAAACAAATCTGAATGCTTCTAAAGAAAACTTGGGGAAAGAAAGTCAATAAAGTATTCTCTGGACATTTGTAGCTTCTGATTAAATTAAAATTAATAAGCTTGTGGCAAAATTCATTAGAAAAATGCCAGAAATAAATAAAGATTGAACAGAAATTTAAAAAGGGAAAGGATATAATAAATAACTTTATGCAAATATATTTTAAACAGAGTATATAGATTTATGTAACCTATGATGCTGATTTAAGAGAAAATAAGAAACTTGATTGTCATTTACTTATTAAAGCAATAAAAAAATCTCACGTCATGTAAAACCTTTATATCTTGTAATATCATCCAGAGACTAATAAAAGATGAAATGCTCTCCAATAAATTCCAAGTACCAAAATCTAAAAAGGATCACCTTATGAACATACATGTAAATATTCTAAGCACAATGAACATAAATGTAAATATTCATGAACATACATGTAAATATTCTAAGCACTATGTTAACAAACTCAGTAGAATCTAAAAAAATTTATTCATCATGGCCATTTGGAGTTTATTCAAATAATACAGTGGTGCTATAATTCTAGAAAATTGATTAATTCAGTCAATCACATTAAGACATTAAAGAAGAAAAATTATGTGATGCTTTCAGTAGAATCAGGGGAAAAAATGGCGAAATTCATAATTATTCATGCTAAAACTCTTAGCAAACTAGAAGTAGAAGAGAACTTTCCTAACCTGAGAAGGTACCCCAGGCTCCACAAAGTGAGCCACTGTTTTATCTCTATAAAGAAGAAACCTCTAGTCTTCTGCTGACTAAGAAGGTGAGGTTATTGGTTAAGAAGACTAGCAACTTCTTGGAAATAGCCTCACCTTTCACTTCAGTTGCTGAGATATCTGCAGCCAATAATTCTGAGGCTTGGAATTTCTGCAATACAATCAATCACTTAATGCCTTGCTCTATCTCTAACCTAGTATTTATCTTTCGGATTTGCTCAGTTAGATGCCACTAGTATTTCTGCTTCTGGAATTTTGCTGCTTTTCATTTTCTCTCTAGATTACTTTTCTTGTCTGATCTTATCATTCTTTTGAGTCATTTCAGTGGCAATCTTAGAAGAATAAGTTATTTAGATTACCATTATAAAATGAAGTCTTCTTTTTCTTTGGCTTTATGTCGTGAATAAATGAGAATTTATTTATCCAGTAACATATTTTATATTTTAAGTATGTTGCTAAACATTGAAAAATTAGTCCAACTAAGAATAATAAATAGTATTTCAGTGTAATTTCAGTATGCATCTATATTTTATGAGAAACTTTGAGCATATTTTCATTAGTATAAAAAACAATATTTGTTTTTCTTTATTGTGAATTATCTTTCATGTTCCTTGCTCATTTTTCTATTGACATTTTCTTCTAGATTTTTTATCTTATGTATTTTTTTTATTTCAGTTTGTTATTGGTATTTTGACTTTGCTTATTCTATAGTAGGTTTGTATATGTTCATTTCTCAGGCAGAACTTTTTTTAGCCGTTAAAAGAAATATATATTAAAAAACTGATGTTTGTTGGATGAGAAAATTATAATATTATTTGAAAAACATGTAATATTTCATCTGACAATTCTCATTTTTTCTACATATTAATATATTTTGCTAATAAAGCCACACATAAATCTGTTCTTAAATTTGTTCTGAAATAAAAATATGTTAACCAATAATACATTACATATTTTTTAAGAATAAGTGATATGCCATCTCATTCTTATTTTTTTCTGTCCCAGTCTTGCTTGCTGTTTCTCTTCTCCCCCTACATAACACTTAATGTTTCCGCTCTTTCTATGTTAAAGTTCCCCTTGCCTCTCCCAAATCTCACTAGAATGTGTAAAGTCACAATTATAAGTGCTCTATTTGCTAAAACTAGGAAGAGTGGAGAGCCAAGGCCAAGAAAGGACTCCTGGAGATCACCAATACCCTGGAGACAAGTGGAGAAAGTAAAATCTATAAGTGAAACTGAAAAGAAATGATCAGAGAAGTCAGAAAAAGAAATCTGGCAAGATGATGTCAGAATTTAAAAGGAAGAAACTGTGTAGGAGATAGGAGAGGAGTTAAAAAAAATAACTATAAAGATTTTAGAGATATTAAATATTAACAACAGTAATAAAAACACATTAGATGAAACTGTTGGGGTTTTTTTTTAGAGCAAGTTTCACTGAGTGTGGTACTAGAAAACGTAACTTTGTAATGGGATGAGTAGAGAATGGAAGGGAAAATGGACCCAGTATATAAGAATGATTGCTTTTAAAATGAACTTGGCTAGAGAAGAAAAAAAGACATTATAGTGGAGGAAGTTTTTGTTTTAAAAGATGGGTGAGACATAATTATGTATTAGGTCAGGGAGATTCAGTAGATGGGATAACAAACAGAAAGGGTGTATATTCAGTCAGGTTTCCATTGTTGTACTATCAACTGTCATTCCGATCTTAAACTTTAGAATATTCTCACCAGAAAGCTACATCTACTAGACATTCCTATTATTTCATACGCAATATAGTTATTCTTAGTGTTTCTACTACTTAAACCTTCCTCTACTTCACTTTTTCTGCATCTAGCAATGACAAAGTAAATGCCCAAATGTGTATAATCTAGCGAGAATACAATGAAAGGTGAATTAGTTTACTTTAAAGGATTATATCTCGCTAGTTCCTTAATAACAGACCTTTCCTCCTAATAGTATATAGTACCATGAAAACTGTCAGGATAGTTCCTAGAATAAGGTATAAGTGATTACTTTCTCATAAGTTTTCTAGAGGGAAACGTTTTTAATGACTCTCAGCAGCTCTTTGAGAAGAAATGATGCAGGGTGTGCACTCTAACATTTCATGTGATCTCCTTTGTCTTATTCTCAAAGTCGCTATGTCTAATTTTTCTACTTGCATTCATTAGGGAGAAAATCATTCCAGTTCTCACCATGTGTGTAACAAAATTCAGTAAATTAGTGTCCTCCCTAAAACTTCAGGTTCTTTAATATCAATATGAACATAATATGTTCCGTATTAAATTAAAACTTGTAGGCAAAGAACATAAAAACCCTTTCATAATAAGGACTCTGAGTTCAACTAGCCTGCTACATATTAATAGATAGAGCATCACATGGGAGAATTAACCAGAATTTTTCAATATTTTAGTTTTATTACTTCTTGAAAACAGTAGTTTTAACAAGAGAACCAACTAAATAAAATGTTCCATTTGAACATTGGCAAATATATAGCTATTATTAAGGATGATAAATATCTATATGTACTGATACAGAAAATGCTCCAATATCCACAGAATATAAAAAATAAACAAACCAGAGGTAATATACTTGATGTGTATAGAAGATATGTTTATACTTGCAATGACTATTTCTGAAAAGATATCCCAGAAACTGTTTTAGTACTTGCTTCTAAGTAGGGGACATAGGTGGCTGACAGAGAAGAGAAGTAACCAACTTTTCACTATATGTAATTTGGACATCTTCAATTATGTACTGTGTAGCTATAACACCTACTAAAAGGAAATAAAATACTTATGTTTTTAGCTTTGGGGAAAAACAACCAGAAAAGAAAAAGCAAAGCCATTGTGGCCAGAATATACATACAGTAGTTTGGGAAAGACTGGGATTGTGAAGTAAGAGAGTAGACCTTTATTACTTTAAACGATCTACAATTAAAGAATAAAACAGACCTGGTCTGAATACTAAGCTACAAGTAAAGTCTAATAACTGAGCCAAATAACTTGAAAGTTACTCAAAACTTTCCCTTATTTAGTGGTAAAATCTGTGAGATGTTACTTGTACTCTGTGAATGTCATTTTTGCCTCATGTCTACATGATGAAGACGCTTATAACTGTCTAGAATAGTCTACAGTTTACAGTGGCCTGAAACCCTGGCCATGCACCAGATTCTTCTATGAAGTCTTAAAATATATAGTACTGTGTGGTCCCTCCCTGGAATTGTGAATTAGAATTTCCACTGCTGAGGTCCAAAAAACCACTAGGTTGCAGTTTTAAAGGCAGGTACCAGGAAGGGAGGAGACTGGCTTAGAACCAGGAAAATTTACTGAACAAGTAAGACACCTATTCTATAATTGGCTCTTTCCCCACCATCTTTAAGCTAGGAACTCTGAGCCCAGTCTCTGAAGAGCTCTGTGTGCTTTATGCCAGAACTTCATTCTGAAAAACTAATAATGGCTACTATTTATTGAACACATATTTTAAATATATTTTATTTATTTATTTTTTTTATTTTTTTGACAGAGAGAGAGATACAGAGACAGAGACAGAGAGAGAACTGAACTGGGGGAGCTCCCAGTTCAGCATATGGTTCCGCACGGGCCGGGGCCGGGATTCGATCCCTGGTCCCTGGCGCTGCAAAGTGAGCGCTTAACCCACTGAGCCATCCCGGCTTCCCCTGAACACATATTTTAGTCTCTTGTTTTACTAAGGGTTTTAGATCTATTTACTTTAATCCTCACAACAACTCAATGAGGAAGGCTTGTATGATTTACAGATAAATATCTAAAGCTGAGGAGGTAAGATAGCATCCAAAAGCCAGGAGAGCTATAGATCTCTGTCTTAATTGCTCTGCTCAGCTGCCTTAAGAGTCAGAACACTGAGTGTGTAAGTGAATCTCAGGTTCTGAGGAACAACTGGAGGTGAATTTGGAGGGTTCAAGACCACATATTCAGGAAACCTTCTGCCAAGTGTCTCAGCCTTGTGGACATTTTCTGCCAAAGGTTAACATCTTGTGTTTCCATTTATTAGTATACTGATCTTCACTTCTGCAGAATTCCTATATTTTCATATCTGTGTTTTTTCCTCACAGTGATCTGCTATCAGAGAGATGAGGAAGTTTATTTTGCCCAAAAGAATATGCAGAGTTAAGAGGTCTAAGTTACAACCCCTTGACCTCTGTTCTCAAAGTGTAGGAAAATCCTAGGATTAGTAGGTTTGAAAAACTGGGTCCATATCTACTGACCATCTGTAAAACCCCTGGCTCTTCTCTATAACTTCTGAAGATATCCATGGTTCTGGTCCTCTATCCACTTTTCTCATTCAGTTATGTTTTGCTCACCTCTGCTAACACAGCTTTCTATTGTTTTTCAAAAACTGTTGTTATGGGGAAGCCAGGATGGCTCAGTGGGTTAAACACTTGCTTTGCAGCCCCCGGGACTGAGGATCGAATCCCGGCCCTGGTCCATGTGGTGCCACATGCTGAGCTGGGGTGTGCTTCTCATGTGAGAAGCCCTCCGGTTTAGCCCCCAGCTCGTGGGGCCATGCCTCCCATCGGGGAGGCCCCCAGCCCAGTTCCCACCCTGCGCGGCCCCCACCCACCTGTGTGAAAAGATACCATGTCAAAAACCTTCTCTCTGTCTGTCTCTCTCTGTCTCTGTCTCTCTGTCTGTCAAAAACAATAAAATAAATCTTTTTTTTAAATGTTAAAAATTTTGTTATTACGACCCCAGACAATCCATGCCTTGGTTCAAAATTTACTTTAGATTTTGGAAATCTTCACTGAATATATATATATATTCTATCTTACTTTAATTGAAATGTAAATTTCCACTGAGCACAGCATTTTGCCTATAATCCTTTCAGGCAAAGGCAGCTCATTCTACAAACTAAAAACTTCAGAACAGACATTTTCATTCAATTATTCCACCACCTATGCATGAAACCTTGTTTTCTTTTTCTTTTTTTTTTTTTTTTAGGTTTTCCGCTTTTAGCGTTTAGCTAGACATCTTCTAACTTACGTCATAGTCATCATCAAGTTCCTTTATTCCACATTATTCATTCGAGATTTAAAAACTAGGGTCATTTTCTTCCACCCTGAACCCTGCTGCATTATTCAAAATTACTTCAGCATTCATGTGATTAACACACCCAGAACCCTACTTTCTAAGTTCCTTGGCCTTCTTAACTTGAGAGATGGTTTGCATTTCATCTTAGTGATTGTCTCCCATTGGACTTTGTCATAAGGAATTATACTGTGAAACTTTAAATTTAAACAAATCTCTTCATGATATATCACTTTGAAGAATTATTGTATCTTATTATGTATTATTATATCTTAAAGCTCTGTCATGCCCAAATCCCAATCCATCAGTTCCCAAATGTTTACCTTTCCTGCCTTTTCAGATGGGAGAATCAGAGCTACTTCAAAAGATTTCACAACTTTAAAAAAATTAAAGTCACTCTAAATTCATGGTATCCAACCTGATAATCAAGAGTCCTATTTTCATTAGTCACGTTTATTTTAATCTCATCGTAACATACTGTAGACCTTTCTACTCTCTTTCAGGAGACCCCAAAACTTTGCTCCTTTTTACTTGCTGTAGAAAACTTTGCAGAAGCAAAGAAGAATGGTCCACAATCCTCTAACCCTCACACAATCTCCACAACAGAAGTGTCTGTTCCTATGTCCAGTCTTTCCTTTTTCTTTCCTTACAATGAAATCATGTATAAGCCTATACTTTCTAATTCTATTTTTCTAATCTATGTCCTGGATTTCAAACCCTTTTACTAATTTAGGAACTGTAGTCTTGTTACCCCCTCATTGTTTGACTTTCAAACTTTATCCTCCATTCTCATCAGCATTTAGACATATGTGTTTCTTTTTTGAATTCAATAAAACCTAAACCAAACAAACAAACCAAAAAACCAAACAAACAAACAAAAAATTTCCTCTTCTTTGACTTTTGTACCTCCTTCATGTGCTATCTAATCTATCCCAACATTGACATCATCTTCATCATTGCCACTAAAACTATTTTCCCAAAAAACAAAAATTCTGTTGTTGCTGAATAAAACCCTAAAAGCTTTGTTTTTACTTTAAAAGCTTACTTTATAAAAATTCCTAGACACTTATCTTTTTTTCAGTATTATGATTAATAATGTGGTATTTTGATGTTATGGAAATTGTTGAAGTTGTGTTTTTGTTGTGATAGTAGATATATTTTTAAGTGAATGTTCTAAAATGAAGATACTTATTTTCAGCTTACAGAGTTTGACACATATAAATATAATGTCTTTTTCATTATAATATTTAGTCAGTTATATCCATTATTTCTTATCTCTTTTATCTATTATGAAACTGGGTGAGTGTGTAAAAATTTCTCATTATGATAACAGTTCCATCAATTTCTGCAATTTATGTTTAATTTATGAAATTCAAACATAGATTTATGAGTTATATTCTCCACTGTAAATTATATTCTTTATAATTAATTACAAAGTGCCTTTTATTCTTTTTATTTGTCTTGAATGCACCATAGTCTGATATTAATGACTGAGCTCATGTTTGTTTCTGTGCTTAATCGTCTACTATGGATCTTTGTCTATTCATTTACATGCAATCTTGCTCAGTCACTTCTTTTTTAAAGATTTTATTTTTATTGTTTTGACAGAGAGAGAGATATAGAGACAGACAGAGAGAAGGGGGAGGGCTCAGAACAGTCTCCATAGTTGCACATCATTGGTTTTTCCACATAGTTTCATTCCACAGGTGGGAGTGGGGCTGCACAGGGCAGGAACTGGGCCAGGGTCTTCTCCCCAGTGAGAACTGAACTGGGGGTACTCCCCAGTTCAGCATATGGGTCCACATGGGCCGGGGCCAGGGCCAGGATTCGATCCTTGGTCACCGGGGCTGCAAAGTGAGCGCTTAACCCACTGAGCCATCCGGGCTTCCCCTACTTCCTTTTTAGATAGCATAGCTTTAGATAGAGTTTTTTTTTGGTTTTTTTTTTTTTTAACAATTTGAGCACTTTTTTTCTTTTAACAGATGAGTTTATCCATTTGCCATTATATTTATGTGAATGTTTAATTTTGCTATATTAGATTTTTTCTTTTTATTGACTTTTCTTGAAACTGCCTGGTTTCCTGATTTCCATGGCATGATTGAGGTAATTCTTTAATCCTTTTCATTATCATTAATATAATCATAACCAATGTACTAAAGACTAAACAATGTTAATTGGTATGTGTATATACACATAGTTATATATACAATATGTATACATTGATATAATTTAACACACTATATTTAGATGTGTGCATATGAGTTGGGCATTTGTGTGTCTCTGTGTATTTTATCTTTAAAATAACCCAACATAGTACATATTTTAATAGAATTTTAGGGATAAGAAATGTGAGGTCTGGTAAGATGAAGCAACCTACTCAGGTGAAACAGCAAGTTAGTGATCCTGGCATTTTCACTCATTGCACAACATTACCTTTGTGTCCTTAGCACTCCTGTGCTACTCTGATTTTCCTTTCTCAATTTGTTGTCTCTTCTACCTGTAGCATCTATCAACATAGTCATTTATTTATTGAACAAATATATCTTATGCAACTATATATAGACTAGGCTCTGGGCAGTAAAAAAAAGGGATAAAAATGTCTACTTTCGTGAATCATAGATAAAATAAACATTTTGATTATGCTCATTATGCTGCAGTAAAGTTATAAAGTGGTGAAAGGAAATTATAACTTTAAGGAGAATCTCTGCTTGCCCAGAATTATGTTCAGGAGACTTTCTGGTTGAAAGTGGGACTTCCTGCTACCAAAGACTTTGTTTCTCTTTATTTTTCACAAGAGAATACAAATATAATTCCCATATTATCTGATTATTAAAGCACATACATTTTCCCATAGACACTTAATGTAATACTAATAATTGATAACCATTATTTTTGCTTATACTAGCTTCTAGAATGTTTATGATCAACTTTAATTTACCCCTAAGAAACATATAATGCCTCATTCCTCCATTACAGTGTGCCATACATTCTGGTTTGCCAACTATAGTTCTAATTTTCCCCTGTTTTTTGAGCATAATCACTAGTAATTCTTGAATATTTAAGTAGATGTGCTTTTTGATTACTTCTGGAAAAAAAAATGTCTAAGATCTATTGCTAAATAGAAAAAGGGAAGTACAGAATACCATATGTAGGCATTTGTCTAAAAATGAGAAAAGGGCAAATGCACACATATTTTCTTGATAGGCATATAAACTAGCTCTGGAAGGATACCAAGAAAGTGATAATAACTGGTTGCTAAGTCTGGGAGGTAGACTTTTTGCTGTGCATGTTTTGTACTTTTAAATTGTGTTGTTATATTGCCTAGACAAATAATAAATACAATTTACATTGAAAGAAACCAGAATAATGGTTAGCCAATTGAGCACAAGTTGAAATTCTACAAAAATCACAAATTATTGAAGTCCAATGATGCATACTTGTGAAAGACTATGTGTACTGGCTAAGAAAATCATGCTCTTTAAGTCTTTCTGATCCTGAATGGTTCTCACATGGGTGGGCATCAGAATCACTTGGAGAGAGGATCCAAGATGGTGGCATGAGAGGAGAACGCCGATAACTGCCTGGGAAGGGCCTTGGGAACAGAGGAGAATCCACAGGGGAAACCCTGAGAAGAAACCTCAACTAAGAGAACCACACAACACAACAAGGAACACACAAAGGTAAGTCTTTCTGATCCTTCAGCAAAATTTGATTTTGTCCCCTTTTCGTTCTTTGCCTAGCTGATTGTATCCTTGTACTTTTTAACAATAACTTTCACTTTCAGAACATTTCTGGATATACAGAGAAATTAAGAAGATAGTGTAGAGTAGGGGTCTCCAGCCCCCAGGTCATGGAGTGATATTGTCTGTGGCCTATTAGGAACTGGACAGAAGGTAAACAGTGGGCAAGCAAGGGAAACTTTATCTGTATTTACAGCTGCTCCCAATTGCTGACATTACTGCCTAAGCTTCACCTCCTGTCAGATCAGTGGCAGCATTAGATTAGTTGTACACTTATTTCATTATATATTACAATATAATAGTGGTAAAAATAAAGTGCACAATAATTGTAATGTACTTGAATCATCCTGAACCCTTTCCCCCACCACACATTTCCACCCCCAGTCTGTGGAAAAATTGGCTTTGTGGAAACAGTCCCTGGTGCCCAAAAAGCTGGGATCACTGGTTATAGAGAGTTCTTATATACTTTATACCCAGTTTCCCTTATTATTAAGTTTTATATTAGTATTGGACATTTGTTACAGTTGATGAAATAATTTAGGTTATTATTTAGATTATATACATTGTTATTTCCTAAAGTCTGTATTTTATTTAGTTTTACCTAAGGTGGTTTTTTTTGTTTGTTTCAGGATTTCAACCAAGAATTTGTATTGCATTTTGTTTTCATGTCCCAATAGGTTCTTCTTGACTGGGACAGTTTATAAGACTTTCCTTGATTTTGGTGATCTTGACAGTTTTTATGACTATACTAAATTGTTCTGCAGTATGCCTACTGATGAAATTTATCTGATGTTTTTCTCATGATTAGTCTGGGTGTGGGTTTTGATGAGGAAGACTACAAAGATAAATTTTTATTTTCATAACATTTCATCAAGGAGATCTATTATCAGTGTGATTTTTTATGAAGATTATGATCTTAATCACCTGGTTGTGGAAGTGCTGATTAGGTTTCTCCATTTTACTTGTAATGTTACTTGCCCCCCGCCCCCCCATCCACCCGCCCCGACCTCTTTTCTGTAGTGTAGTCTTTGAAAGGAAGTGACTATGTGTAGCCTATACTTATGGAATGGCGATTTATGCCTGTCCCAAGGGTAGAGTATCTCCATAAATTACTTGGAACTCTTCTGCAAGGGAGATTTGTCTCTTCTCTGCCACTTATTTATTTATCCAGTCACTCTTATATTGGTATAGACTCACTCTCCATACACTTTTGAAGTCTCCCTTGTTGGGATGATAAATGACATGTTCATTGTTTTGACCTATGAATCACAACCCCCGTCCATCAACCTTCTTGCTTTTGCTTTGTGTTGGCCTCATATTGTGACTTATTTCACATTTCAATTATCTTGCTGTGTTGCACATTGTGTGTTGCACATATGAAATTCTGGAATATTGTGGGGGAAAAGTAATTGCATATGCCACACATAAGGACAGAGGAAAAACAATATACAGAAATACGTTTTTGGTGAACCAATGCTGTATAGGCATCAGTAGCAGGCTTATGTCTCTGTGAATCAGAAAGAATACATGGAAAAGCATATATTTGAACCACATGAGCAGATTTACTTAAGAAGCCATGTACTTGCAACTTTGCAATCAGTCATCTCACCCTTGAAAGGACAGAATTAAGTTACTTTGGGCAGCTTCAAGGAAGATTTAATTTCAGATGGATGTTTTTTACTCTGATAGTACATTCTTCCATCCTTTCAGTCAGCCTCACTGACATCACTGCAAATGAACAAACATCCCTGCTTACAACTTATCTCCTAAGCAAACCCATTACAGGAGCACAAAGCCAAGCTTAGGTCATGGAGCGTCAATGCATTCATCATGTTGTGTGCAGTTTTATTTACGATATCTGGTGGGCACCTACTCTGAATAATACCTGCATGTGTCTCCAAGTTTTAGAACCATGATATAGCTGTCTCCCAAATGTTAACTAGTTTAGAGCTTAAAAAAAAATGTTTTATATAGAAAGTTATCAGATTCAATTTTCTGGTCTCCTTCTCCTCTTCTTCTTTTTCTACAAATAAAGATGCTCTAATTATGTGTTTATAACATTATGTGAGTATAACTTTTGCTTTTATTTTCATTCAATAAATTTCTAAAATTGGCTGAGTTATATGATAGATTTAAGAAGGTTGTTCAGAATGTACCCAGCCATGTAATATGAAAAATAGAGGCATTTATGGCTGGATTTTATCCAACCAGTCTTTATATGTTTAAAAGAAATTGCCAAACTGTTTACTTAGGTTCTTTACAATTTTACATTTCTGCCACCAGCATATGAGAATTTCATTTCCTCCACGTAAGTGGGACCATTTGGTATGGTCAGTTGTTTTAATTAAATATTCTAGTGGGTCTGTAGTCATATCTTATTGTAATTTTATCAAATAGCTTTTATTGGTGATGTGTAATGTACTCTAGTAGAATTCCCTAAATTGCCTTGTTTGAAAAAAGTATTGTATTTTTATATTTAAGAATATTTTGTTTTCCAATAATATTTTAGAATATTTTGACAAAAATTTAAAAATCCTTTCCAAAGTTTTATTGCTATATGAAATACAGTTAAAATTTGCTATATGTCTTTGTTCACTAGTTTGTAATGTTGGATAGCCTCTAATTAAGGCTAAATAATTTTTATTTTAAAATTGTATTTTCTTTTCTATATGATCCTAGATTTAGATATAAATTTCTATTAATTTTGTGAGAAATATAGTAAATGAATTTCTTTCCTTTCTCCCTCTCCCTCCCTCCCCCTACCCACCTTGTTTACTCCTTCTTCCTTCCTTCTGTTTAAAAACATTCTCTAGTTGATAGCTTGCTCAACTTATCTTTACTTTTTCTTGGAGACAGTATTTAAAATTATGGCTATAACTTTAAGTACTGTTTTGATTTGAGCTCAGGAAAATGAATATGAAATGTTTTGGATTGTCAGAGTTTTCTAAACAGTATAATATGCATTCAACTTTCTCTTGACCAAATTATTATATAAAAAAATACTTTTAAATTTCCCACTGTATGGTATTGGGTACTTATTTAAATTTATACAATTACTATAAAAATTATACAAATTATAAATATTTAAGAAGTAGTATAATCACATCTAAAATTGTGCAGAAATATAAAAAAAGCAAATCCATCATGCTAAAATAATTATTTTGGTTCGTTTAGTACATTTCTTCCATGTTTTTCCATGGGCATAAGCATTCTTTAAAAAAATTACATTTTTTGTCTTTATTTTTAACAGTTGCTTCAAAAATATATGAAGTTGTTATTTATTATTATGCCACATTTTCCATATTGCTGCATCAGTATTTATAATTAATAAATATATTAAAATATATTTATTAAATGAATGTGCTACATTTTGACTATTTCTTCATCATTGGCATTTAATTTGCTCTTATTTGAGGGCTTAGATAAATAATACTGAATCAAGTTTTTGACATATTTCGTGTTTGGGATTATTTCCTTAAGACACATTTAAGGAAATGTGGGATTCTGGCACAGAAAGTATGAATATTTTTTTTATCAGTTCCAATATTATGCCAAATTGCCTTCTTAAAGTGTTAGAACATTTAAAAACATAATTAGATATGCATGAGAGTATCCATTTCTTTATTTCCTGCTAGCATGAGATATCATCATTTAAAACCATATTTTTTCTAATTGAAGAAATTTAAAAGGGAAATGTGTTTTAATTTTTATTCCCCTTTAATTTTTCATAAATGTGTTTATATGTTACATTTTCTAGTTTATAAATTATATGTTCATGTCATTTGATCATTTTTTGTGTTTGTCAAGTATAACATATATCATTCTAGTTGACCTTAATAGTTATTACAAAAATGTCAATACCGGTATACTTTGTCTATTTACATACTGCATATTCATTTCCTCAGATGCAACTTTTAATGAATTCATTGATCAAAATGGTGAGAATAAAATATTTGGTAAATTTTACTCAATACAGACTTAAAATAAAATACTCAATGTCCATCCTCTTCTATTTGATTAAATACATTTACATACTACATTTAAGTCCACAATACACATTGTAAAAATAAGGTTACTCGTAATTTCCAAAATAGCCAGAAAAGCACTAAAGTCTTATAAATATTCACAAAAAAAGATCATTTGACTTCTTCAAGTAACTCAGCCAGTAGTAAGAGTTTTGATACTAGTTTAAAAAACAAACAAACAAAAAAAAACTAAACAAACAAACAAAAAAGAGCCATAGATCTGCCATTTATAAAATGTGAACATGAAGACTAATACGGTGCAATTCTTTTTTTTTTTTTCCCCTCAATATCATTAAAATCTTTAAAGACACTTATTCGAGAATGGAATTCTTTAAAGAAATGGAGTTCTAAGAGTTCTCAGGACATATTTGGATGAAATCTCCCACCCCCTTTTTTTTAAGTTGTAATTTAACTCTTGGTCTTTAAGTGGTATTTATAATTCTAATTATAACTTGCAATTACCCATTGTTCTAAATTGAATGTCTTTCTTTTATGAAAGTCATTTATCTCTGTCTCAAATAATAATTGAATAAAAAAAGGCATATGGTTAATTCTATGAAAAAAAAAATCCTCAACAAATAATGCATATTTCCCAATTTTAGGAAGTAGTATAAAATTTATTCTTTTTGGTATATTAAATGTCACTTTTCAGAAATTAATGAAGAATATATCACAAAGAAAAATCTTGCTTTGGCATTTTAGTCCTAATTTAAATCCCCATTTCTTGTAACTCCTTATGAGACTGACCTAGAACAAGTCTGTGATAACCAACCTCACCTTTGGTTGCCATTTTTCTTATTTGCAAGCCCTCAAAGGAATATTTTTGACACCAAGGACCCAATAGGCTATTCCACATGAGATGAGTGTGTGAATATGTTATTTTTGTTTTGTTTTGTTTTATTTTGTTTTTAGCATTTTCTCGTATGTATGTACTTTCCCATTAATTCTACATTCTTTTAGGGCAGGGACAACTGATTATTTTTATATCCAACTTAATAAATTCCAAAGAGAACATTGAAAACAATGCAAGGCATTCTAATTCACGGAAATATTTTAAATGTAACAACCTCCTTTTCCTGTTTCACCTTCACTCTTTCCCCTCAAACATGGGGTATTTGTAAAAGTTTATGATTTATGAGTTTAAGTCAAAATTTTGTCAGCTGAGTTAAAAACAAGATTCAAACTCTAACTTAATTAAAAATTTTAAAATATTTCAAAAAGTTGTAAAAGACAACTCTTCCACACTTAACAGGAGCATATTACATTTTCTGACAAGCTACAGGACCAGGAAGAGTTTGCTCTTTTGACTAATTCTCTTTCCTTTTTTCTTTTTGAAGATTTATTTTTATTGTTTGCTTGTTTTTTAAGATTTATTTTATTGTTTTTGACAGAGAGAGAGACAGAGAGAAACAGAGAGAAGGGGGAGGGCCTAGAGTAGTCTCCATAGCTGTACGTCATGAGTTTTCAACATGGTTTTGTTCAACACAAGTGGGCAGGGGCTGGGCAGGGCAGGAACTGTGCTGGGAGCCTCCCGCATAGGAGGCATGCTCCCTCGAGCCAGGGGTAGAATTAGGGGGTGAGAACCAAACTGGGGGCCTCTCTCATGGGAAGTACACCCCAGGTCAGCATATGGGTCTGCTTGGGCCAGGGCTGGGACTCAATCCTCAAACCCCAGAGCTGCAAAGTGAGCACTCAACCCTCTGAGCCATCTCAGGTTCTTTGACTAATTCTCTTTCTATTTGCTTAAAATTGCTGTCCAACTTATAATGCTTTAAAAAATAATATTTAAATTAAAAAAAAACAACTTGTAAGCAATCTCATTTTACTCAGAAGATAAGAATTGTCCTGAATTTCAATTTAATGCTATAATTATACTCAGTATGCTTTATTTGAAATCATAGGCACAATACAAATTAAGATTTCACTTTCATATACTCATTAAATCTTATTTTAAAAGTAAAAGAAAGACTCCCTCCAAATATAATAAAGCTATTACAGAAGAAATGGGGGTAATCAATTTCTAATATATAACATCATGGCAATGAGCTATAATTTAAATAAAGTCATCTTCCGTTAGGTCAGCCAAATGCAAAGAAAGCATTTTACTAGCATCCCATTTCCTCACATTCAGAAAGATGAAGCTAACAAAGGGATTTTAAGGTTAATAAGAATCTTATTCTGTTCTACTATTTATTCTCTCAAAACACAAAGCTATGCTTTTACAGTTTTCTTGACCTTTGCAAACAGTTTCAAAGAAACTTTTAGAGATGAATCAATTTCCCCAGATAAGAAAGTAGTATGGCTTGGTTGCAGAAGCAGTTTAAAACTTGGGTTCACTCAGTTTGAATTATATCACTAAATAGAGTATGTCACTTAATTTTTATAATCTCTGAATCTCAGCTCCATAATCTTAAAAAAATTTTTTTTTTATTTTCAAATCAATAAAACATGTGACTAAAATGTAGTAACTACTGAAGTGATTGAGATTGCCCAGGAATTCATGTACAAGGCAGTTTGGGGCCACATTTTTGGAAGGCCTCAGGGACAGAATAACACACAATGTTTTATGAACATTTTGCGGCTTCTCTATCATTTTCTTATATTGACTTTTCCAAATGTCCACTTCTTGTTAGCTTTCGGTTGTATGTTTCTTCCATATTCTTGGAAAATCATCTTAGCATCTTTATTAGAAAGGCTATGGGAGATGTCAGGATAGCTCAGCAGTTTAGTGATTGCCTCATATCACACAGTCTGGGGTTTGATTTCTCACCCAGGATCACGCAAAGCCACATGCTGGACTGCAGTGAAGCTGGTGACCATAGGATGGCATGGTGGTGAAGGCTCTTGTCTCGCAGGCGTAAGGTGCCCGGTTCAGCTCCCACCCTGTGTGGCATTACATCTACCTCTATGGGATGAAATTATGTCACAGCTAATGATGTTCAACTATGGAGACTGCTCTGGGCCCTCCCCATTTCCATCTCTCTCTCTCTCTCTCTCTCTCTCTCTCTCTCTCTCTCTCCTCTCTCTCTCTCTTTCTCTTACCTTCTCTCAAACAATAAAATAAATATTTTTTTTATTATTTTTTTAACTACAGATTATTTGGTTAGGAGGTTATTAATTTATCCCCACCTTTATCAATATATTTTTCCTTTGACATCTATTTGATTAGTTCTTTTTTCTTTAAATTAACTAATAATCAGAGTGGGGTAGTGGGAAAAAC
>PVKE010028712.1:0-20745 GCA_004027555.1 Craseonycteris thonglongyai
TAGGAGCCTTGGACCCTCCTGCCTTAGAGAGTTTCTTTTTCAACTGGCCTGGGCAAGAGATTTTTAAATACTGCCAGGTAATTCTTATATGTAGGCAAGTATGAGATCTCTTCCTCCTAAGGACAAAAAATCAGTACTTTTCTAGGGTAGGAAGCATGGCTTTACCAAGCCCTACTATGCAAGGGAGAATCAGTTATAATATTTTGGGATTATTTAAAAATATCATGTAATATTTTACTCAGAAGTCAATAGCAATTTGTCAGTTTTCCTTAGTCCTTCAATAGACAAATATTTCTTGGGTGGCTATTAGGGCAGTCACTGTCCAAGATGAATGGAATACACCATTAGAAGAACTCTCTTCTGCTAACAAGAAGCTACATAATATGATAGAAAGAACACAGTCTTCATAATCAGAAAATACCTTGTTTGAATGTTTGCTCTAGTATTTATTTTGTTGTGTGACTTTTCAAATATTAACTTCAACAAGATAGAGCCCCCTGGACTAAGATATCAATCATATCTATAAAATTGATACATTAATACCTATTTCATGGTGTTATGTATTAGGATTAAAAAATACACACAAACTCATGTACACATGTAAATATACACTTGCCAACAATAGGCTTACTATATAGTATACTCTAAGCAAAATGTTTTATGTACTTTACTTATTAATCACCCCCCTCAAGATAGTTATAAATGAGGAAAGTAAACTTAGAGAGGCTAAAGAATGGTTCACACATACGTGAAAAGCTGCAGAGGGAGGATTTGTCTCATAATGTGGTAGATCATTATAATAATGCCTCCTAATACATCGCATCTCCCTGTATCCACATACCTTTGCAGTATGAAGTTATTGCTCCTCCAAAGAGATGGAGTCTATTTCTCTGTCCCCTTGGATCTGAGTTGCCCATGTGGTAGGCATGACATTGTATAAATTCTGGAGCCTAGGTCTTAACAGACCCTGCAGCTTCCACTCTCATGGTTTTGGAGTCTTCAGACTACCCTGATGTGAAGAAATCTAGTCTCACCCACTGAAGAATGAGAGGCCATGTAGAGGTGAGCCCTGGTTCATCAGGGATAGCCATCTCCAATTTCAATACCTGTGAATGAGACTGTCGGGACCCACCGGCCCCAGTCAAGCTGTCAGATGACTTCAATCACCTGAGTAATCTCCAGAGAAGTCTGGCAGAGCCACCAACCCAGTCCTCAGAATTGTGAGAAATGACAAGCCACTGCATGAGTTTTAGGGGGGTTTGTTATACATCAATGTATAAAACTGAAACACAGCTAAAGGCCTTGCTTTTAACCACTCCCCCCCCCCAAAGAAGTACATAAAATACACAGTATATTGCTTGACACATAGTAGGTGTTCATTAAGTGGCCGTTGATTCTTACGATTAGGTCAGGAGACACATACACAATCAAAGATCTCATTAACATCAATGATGACAAATGACAATGTGCTAAATAAACAGATGCTGTGGGAATTTAGGCT
Organism: Craseonycteris thonglongyai; assembly: GCA_004027555.1. Classification (NCBI taxonomy): domain Eukaryota; kingdom Metazoa; phylum Chordata; class Mammalia; order Chiroptera; family Craseonycteridae; genus Craseonycteris; species Craseonycteris thonglongyai. Next base: position 1,502 of record PVKE010028712.1, read on the forward strand.
CATTCACTTTGGCCTGGAAGGATGGGGTAGTATTGGCACTATCCCTAAAGCTTTGAGGTATTTGGTAAACCTGTAGAAATCTCACTTCCCTGCAAAACTTTTCCTGCCTCAGCTTATGTCCGCTATTTATAACCATTGCCCATTTCTTTTTACTGCTTCTCATGTTATTAATATGAAAGACTACATAGTCCCTGCTAGGACTCCCCAAAGTTACAGAATTCTATTAAAAAACAAGAAAATTCTATTAAAAGCAACTGCCACAGGGAAAGAAAGTTTAAATATAATATAGGCAATTTTCTGAAGGCCTGTTCCCTGATGTCCCTTGGACAGTTTTCTGGAAGGTGTGGTCACATGAGTAAGTGCACGATTTCATGACTGGGAGAGAGGTTATCAGAGACAGGATATTACTTTTCTTTAGGGAAAAAATAAAGCAGTTCAATATAAAAATCTTTTGAACTCTCTTGGTAACTTGAATAATCTCAAATATTTAAAAGAGCTTGGCATACTTCAGAAAACATTTCAAGTCATCATTGTTTTGATGTGGCCAAGAGGTTAGTCAAAGTGTCTTTGCCTTTAAAAGCATTTTTTTTTTTTTTTTAGCCAAAAGATAATTTAATCATTAGCTGGCAATTTGGTCCAATAAGCAGGAGTAAGGCAATATCAGCATGAATTTCAAAAACCTGCTAAGTGCTATAAATAAAGCCTGCAATATTTTGCAATATCTAAAGTGTTTGGCCTAATGTTGAACATGCACCATTGTTCAAACCAGCTGTGTTCTTTCACTCTTTCATTTGTATAAAACTAGGATAAAAGCTGTCAAAGCAAACGCAGCAGCAGCGACAGACTTTTTTGCTGAAAAGTTCTGTGTACATAGTACATAGCAATCTCAAGATGGAACTTTGAATGTTTCAAACCAGAACAAAATCTTCATCTAATTATAAGTGAACTATATTAAGCACAAAAGCCAATTTCAAATTATACTGAACAAAGTTACATTTTACTCTTTGCTTTCAAAATGTATTTATCGCAATTTCACAAACTAATTGCAAATTCATTTTGCTTAATTCTCTTAGGTTATTTCTTTTATTTCTTTTAAGTGCTCTGCATATTTCTGTACCAATGAAATCCATAAGGAAGATTTAGAGGAGCTTTTATTTTTTGTTGTTAATTTGCATTTAAAATTGTAGAATGGGAAATGAATCTTTCTTTCTGGTTCTCATTCTTGGATTAATCTGGTGACCATTAAACCAGTTCCAGTTATTATAGACACAATTCAAAACAGAGGGAGAATAAGTTACCAGTGATGAGCACATTTGAAAAACTAGATTTGGAGAAAGACATTACAATTTGAGAGGCAAACTCAAATAGAGCTGCATGTAACTGACGTCCACTTATACCTATATGATTGAAGGGCTTTGTATAACTTTGCATCGATTCTTAAACAGAGGTGGTTCTCCATTTTCTACTAACATTAATTATCGACTGTAGATTTACTGTGACAAAATGATTCATCTGAGGCTTGCTTTTTTTCTCTGTTTACTGTAATTCCAGTTTGTCTTTCCCAATTACATAGCATGTCTAAGATAAAATAATTCTTAACTATATTCTAAAACTGCCACTTTCCAAAGTCACGTTGATACATTAAAACATCTATTTTGTTTTATTTGATATTTGAGGTCAGCCCTCTTTTTTGCACCATTAGTAGGGATGGTAGCTAGTGGCTAGTGTATAGCGTGTATGGTTTCGTTTCAGTAGTTTTGCAGACAAAGTGCATTTCTGAAGGATTGAATTCACAGTTTAATGTGGATTTTATTCATAGCTGTTCCAGGGGGAAATGTCAGCCCCTATGTAGTTTGAACTCTGGTCTTAGCAATGTATGTGGTGTGTGTGTGAGTGAGTGTGTGTGTTGTGGGTATGCAGAGAGGGGTGGGGGTGGGGGACACTTTTGTATTTTCTCCCCTGCAATGGGGTAGATAAGATAACTAGTGGCATTGGATTTCTAGACCCACATGTTTAATAGCATTATTCTATCTTCCTGTGACTGAGGAAATTGTTTATGTGCTTCTTAATCAATTGCCCCCAAATAATAAGAAGTGTGTGCACTTTATTCTGCATTTCGTGGATTTGAGCAGTTTTTGCTTCAGGCGAGTGTCATCAAATTGTAATAACAACCTACATTTACATAGCACCTTCAATATTTTTATGCTAAAGTCACCCAAAATACCTTGAAATTCCTCTGAATAGATGTAAGCTATAGATATCTTTCCTTAAATGTCCTGAAATATCATCTTGCCTATAATTAAAATATAGTCATTCTTAAAACTTAGCAATAAAAAAATGAAAAGTATTATCTCCTTGGTTGGAGTTAGAATTAATCAAGAATTTTGCATCTACAGAGATAAAGATCTAAATCAGAATTATTTCGGTGCTACCCCTGCTCTTGCTTGGCTCACCTCCTTATGGTCATCTAGTCTACTATGTATCCTAGAAAATAGTCCCCTCTGTTCTCCCATCCAATCTTCTTCCTCCTCTCCTCTCTCCACTTCTTCCCTTTCCCTCTCCTCATCCTCTTTTTCCTCCTCCTTCTCCTTCATGAATAAGGTGACCTGATTCTTTCCCACGCTTAGTTGATAGCCAAATTTATGACATTGCTCCTAATCAGCAACTATTGGCCTTTCAGGTCCTTGCTGAAAACATAAACTCAAACTTTCTGTTGCCCGACTCTTACCAAACTCTCAGCTGAGAGAAATAGTAGTCAAACTGAAAGTCTGAAGGATTTCCAGCTAACTCATTTCTCTAGATACCGGTACTTAAAATCAATTAAAACCACAAGAGAGCTAGGTATTTAATCATTTTATTTCACTCTCTCAGGAGATTTCTTTTCCCTGAATTTAATTCCTTTTCCTTTTAGTTTATTTTATTTATTTTATTTAGTTTATTTTCCATTTAGTTTATTTTTCTTATTCAAGAATGATTTTGGACAGCTGATTTTATCGAGCTATGCTTTGTCGCTGTGTCATTCCTCTTGATTGAAGAAAGCTGGGAGTTAAGGTCACATGAAACTTGCTGTATTAGTCACAGAGTGTTGCCATGAAGTCCATGGCATCCCACAATGTTCTCTTTATGTAGGAGGGGGACAGAGAGAGAGAGAGAGAGAGAGAGAGAAGAGGGAAGATTCCTTTCTCTAGTCTCAGTACTAAGAAAGGCTTGGTTTCTTAATAGCAACTGTGTTATTTTTATGTCATAGAAACTACCAAGCATATCATATTTTTCTTTGTTTGGCTGCTTATGCTCTCACAGACAAATTTGTAAACCACTTATAGGAGTGGTGCAAACTTTCTATAGCCTGTAGTTCTTTGTGCTAATCTTTCTCCTGGATTAAGTTTTCTAATCACCTCTTATTGTTTTAACATGATTTATTATATGTACTTTTGAGTATACTTAACGTCCTTTTCAAAATAGAAAGCAGTAGATATAAACAAGCAAATAAATAGCAAGGGAAAGCATTTTATGGACCCTCATGGGTTTTTGATTATTTCATCTACAGTTAAGACAGGGCAACCTTAGTCAGTGCTGCCAGGCTGTGTGACATCCATAAACCTCATCCCTGTGGGTCTGGGGCTTTGGACACTGGTAGGATATACCACTCAGATGTCCAAGAGGAAAAGGTGCTCTGAGCCCAAGTGCATGAATTCTAGTTGTCCCCCACTTCCCCCAATTTGGATACCAAAGATGTAATAGGATATTTGAAATGAATTGCAACTTCATCAATGAAGGAAGAGATCAGAGGAAACTCAGAACTGCCTGGTCTCCATGGATTATGGCTCGGGTATTCCACATAGAAGATACTCCTCAGGCAGGAGAGAGGAGGCAGAGCCAGACGCTGAGGCCTACAGTAGGTTAGAACAGTCCCCAAGTTGAGAGAGTGAGTGGTGGTGGTGGTGGTGGTGTGTGTGGGGGTTGGGGTGTGTGTATGTGTGTGTGTGTGTGTGGGGGGGGTTGCTGATGGAAGAGAGAGTTAGATGGTCACAATACTGTCTCTAGGTAGTTTTCTTCATGATTTAAGCAAAAACAGTAGCCATCAGGATTCCCAGAAGTGCCTTGGCCAAGAAGTGTGTGTGACCTAAGGATCAGCAATCTAGGGCAAGACATTTTAGAAAGTGGGAAATCTCAGGTAGTTGGCAGGTCTGTCAGTCTTAGGACCACTGACCTTGGATTCAATGAAATATTCCATTTCCTCTCTTGCATGCCTTGGAAACATTCAGACCTTTTGCAGCAACACAAGGCTATGCATGCAATGCCTGCCCTCTTTAGAAGGTAGGAATAGCAACACCAAATTGCAAACATGGGCCCGGAAGTTGTTCTGGTACTTCTCATGTCCTAACTCCTGCCCTGTGCTGTGGTTCTGGCAAGAAGCTAATTGGGAATTTTGGAGTATAGATAATGGGAGGCAGTCCAGATAAACAAAAATGAGCCTCGACAAAAGTCTTATTTCTTTACATTGACTCTGTTCTAGGAGTAAAGTTTTGTCCATCTTTGGGATCAAATTTTATTTTTAAAAATATGGCTAGAACAACGAGGGAACTGCACACCATCCTAAACTCTCTTACCAGTTTCTGCAGAGGGAAACCATAGAACATGTTATAGATACAAGTGCTTTGTTGGAGATTATCACCCAGGGAATAAAGTAAGTGGGATTAGGACATATGAGAAACATTTGTGACTTTTCTGAGAGAAGGTAATTAAAACCGAGATCAATCTAGAAAGTCTGGCTAGCATTGAAGATCCCACTGCCTAGCCTGATCAGCCACACTTTTCAGTCGTGTGAATTCCAGGTGACAGTGGGAGAGGAGTCACCTGCTCCCCAAACACCATGGAGTCGTGGCAGCATGAATGGCAGAGTCCGTAGATAACATCATGCTAGCTGGGGGTCAGGGAGAGGTGAACGCAGGTCTGCCGTCTGCACACCTGGGGCTGGCTGGAGGCCTTTGGCACTGTCCCCGGTTTACATGAGCCAGAGCTCAGAGATCCTTTGGCTTCCTGCCTGCTTTTTGAATCACAGTCAGCTTGGAGAGGCCAACCAAACCAAGCTCTCTGGACTACACCAGACAAAGGAGGCCCTTGGTTTTGACCATGGTCCCAGATCTCTGTGAGCCCAACCTTCTTGCAGCATTATTCGAGTTAACTATTTGTAACTGTTTAGTTTATCACTTAAACTAGCTCCCCTAGTCACTTGAGATAAACAGCACAGAGGGAGAGAGGGGTTTGCAGGAGAGTAATTGAAAAATGTGTGCTTTTAGCTGAGACTTTCAGCTACTTGTTTTGATTTTCAAAATACCGGTAACCCTTGTTTCTGAATTCTGAATTTCTGGGAGGAAGATGGCAGAACTCATGATTGCCATTTAGGTTTTTCAGTGGCTCACTGATACTGGAAAATAAGAATTAAAGAGCGGACACAGGATTGGGACTAGATCAATTTTAGTTTTTCTTCTCCCTGTGATGGTCACATTAACACAAAGGTGCTACTTTTTATAGGTATTAATATGTATCTTATATATCTTCATGCCCTGCTTTAAATCCTAGCCAGGGCTATGTGGAAAATTTCCCATTTTACTTTGGTTAGAATTATTTTAATACAGAGTAGCACTCCTCCCCTTTTATAGTCTTCTATTCAATAGATACTTGAATACCTACTTTACATAGAACACCATGCTAGTCACATGAACCATACAAGATGAATGGAATGGTCTGTGACTTACAGTTGAACAGGGAAGCTATGAAATATATTCAACTATCTACGAAACTTGGTTTGCTCTGACACATGCATTGGGAAAATTGGAAGTAAAGTTCTCTGGATGTTCAGAGAAGCCAGAGGAAATTTTCATTGAGATGTCAGAAAATGTTTCTTTAAGACTAGCTTTTATGCCTAGGCCTTGTGAGATGTACAGTATAGAATTTCAGAGTTAGAAATGAGTAAGGAGGGCATTATAGGAGCAGGGATGACATGAGCTAAGGCCAAGGGCAAGTTTAGGGACCAGACACTGGTCCAGGTATAGAGCATATGATAGTATTAATAATAACCTATCTTTAGAATATATTATAGTTTTCACATGTTTTTCCCATATGTTATCACACTTGATCTTTATAATAACTCTGTAAGGTGGGCCTATGATTGTTAAAGAGCAAATTAATACATTTATCGCTACTCATTGAGCAACAGGGAGCCACAGAACTTATTTCTTCATGGAGTGATGAATCTGAGTTTGGCATAATGAAGGGCAACCCAACAGAACAAATCTTCTGCAGACTGGATTGGTATGCAAAAATCTGGACTTGGGGAGATCATGTCTGAGGCTATGGTGGTGGTGTAGGTTGGGAGTGAGAGAACAAATAGGAAAAGGTGGGAGAAGACACAATCCCAAGGTAGAGTTTCAGGTCAATTGGAAGTGGCTTGAATGCTTTAAGGAGGACTCAAAAACTAGTATGTTATGAAATTCTCTGCTCTGACCCTTCCTTAGAGTTAGTTGCTATTTATCTGTATTCTCAGAAGATTCTGATAACTTTATATAGTGCTTCTTTCTGCCTCATTTTACTGTTTTTTTATGTCTCTGATACTGTTATTAGATTGTACGTTTCTGATAGGTAAGGCATATGCTACCCCTCTTTGTCTTCCTTCAGAGGAAACTTATATCTTGGTCATTTGCACATAACTAGTACTTGATGAGTACTTGCCATATTTAACTAAAGCTTGGGAGTGGAAGGCCAAAGGAAAGCTTAAAGCAGCAGGTTTGTAGAAAAGGTTTTGTTTGCTTTTATTAAGAAATAAGTGAGACATAGTAGAGGATCCAAGTTGGAGTCAAACTTGGTTTAAATCTTGGCATTACTCAATCATTTTGTACATGACCTTGGCCAAGTCACTCAGTGTTTTTAAGGATGATATTCCATCATAAAATAAAAAGATTAAAAATGAAATAAAATAAACCAGTGATATTTCTGTGAAGACTAAATGAAACTTACACGCAAATTGTCTAACACAGTATCTGGCACATAGGAGATCTTCAGCAATGTTAGTTCATGTCCAGGCCTGCTCCAGCACCCTAACTTGACTATGTTCTTAGACATATGGGGGGAAGAATATGAGATGGAAAAAGTAAAAAAAAAAGAGAAATTATAGAGCAGGTTTTCATCAGATGGAGCAGGCAGAGGAAACGTCTTTAGGAAATAAAAGGCAAGATATTCCTTCTCTTTAAATAGGCACAAAGGAGAAAAGGAATAGTGAAAATTTAAAGAAATTCTGTTAAGTGATAAAAAGGGGTTCCGGGAATACCAATCTCAGAAAAGTTAAAAGAAAGATTACCTTCTGGAGCAAGAGAGGAAGAGAGAAAGAGAGAGAGAGAGAGAGAGAGAGAGAGAGAGAGAGAGAGAGAGAGAGAGAGAGAGAGAGAGAGAGAGAGAGAGAGAGAGAAGTGGAAGTGGGGAGGGTCCAGAGCAGTCTCCATAGTTGTACATCATTAGTTGAGACATGGCTTCATTCCACACAGATGGATGTGGGGCTGCACTGGGAGAGAACTGAATTGGGGGCCTCCTGCACGGGAGGCAAGAAACTTCGCTGCGGTGCCATCCTGGCAGTTCAGCAGATGGGGCTGCATGAGCCGGGGTCAGCACTCTAGCCCCAGACCTCGCATACAACCACTCACTTTTGAAGACTAATCTCAATATTCTTAAATCACAATTCTGTTCAAAATGGAATACTGCAAGCATATTATTTAGACAAGGAAACCAAGGAACAGAGAGGGTTAGTGAGTGTCCTGAGGATGAACAGTGATAGAAATGTGGGGCATGAAGCGTGGATTATCCACAACTTGACACATTAGCATGGCTTCTCCTCTAATGAAAACCTAAAACCAAAAATGGGCTGATTTAGAGGACTGATGCATTGCATAGATGCTTAAAGTAGACCACAGAACACCAAAATTCTTTTATTTAGAACCCAGAAATAACTGTTTCTTTTTTCTACCTCTCTTTTTTCCATTTTTATGGTAATGGAGAAAAAATTAGAAATCAGACCTAGCGAGGCCATTTGAATCTCAGGGAAAAAAAAGTCAATTGTTTGTGTTTCCTTCATTCTGGAGATATTCTGAGGGTTGGTACACACCAGCCTGGAAGAGAGGATTCATGGACCATCTCATTTCTGACTCAGTCAGCCAGCTGGGTGTTGAGACTATTTCCATGGCTTCCAATCCGTCAATGCTTGAAAACATTTACTACAGAAAGGATCGCTGGCTCGGGGAAGACATTTGTCTAATTCGGTAACAGCACTTTACACTGCATTTCTAGATTATGCTTCTCCTTGAAAATGATCTATTACAGGAGCAGTTTATAAAATTAAACACTTGTCATTATGCAATGCAAAATTCATGAAGCCACCAAATGTCAGGGATCTACATATTTAAAAGATGGGAGCTTTAGCATTTTTTCCCTGGCAGAGATTCTGAGCACTAAAAGGCCCAGAGAAAAACATAGCTAATCACAAAGCTGTTTGGGAACAGACCAAACCACCCCTTTTTGAAGCTGTGAATCCAAAAGTACCCTATTTTCTTAATGAAAAAGTTAATTATTTCTTTAATAAATATTTACTGAATATCTACTATGATGTGCCAGTCACTGTGCAAAGCTTGGGGCCAACCTCAAAGCATATAAGCAATGCTGTGGTTCTCACAGGGCCTACCTACATTCTAGGGAAGGGTGGGGTTCAGGAAGGTAGACAATAAACTAGTAAACAAATAAATGAACTAGAAAATGATACTTTTGACACACAAGCTTCCCTCCCCACCCCCACACACTATTTTTTTTCTATCAGAGAAAAAGGTCTGTGTCTTCAAAGGACAGCAACCGGTTTTGAATTGCCCGGGCCAAATCGCTATGTGTGGACAGTTAACATTAAGCAATTATAGGGCACAGAATCCCACACTAGATTCAGAAATGATGGAATACCCCAGGGTGAAAAATAAACGAGATGTCTGCAAGGGACTTTCCTTGGAAGAAATATAAACCACATTTTTGATAAAAACTGAAGCTTATAATGTTGGGACTCTTTCAGCCATGCTCTTTCCCATTACAATTTTGCTTCTAGCTCTGTAGGAAAGAGGAAAAAATAAACACTCATTCCCAGGTTTGGCCTGTAATGGAGGCAGGGACATTAGGCAACTTACGCACTTGCTTAGGGGTCCCAATACCACCTTTTTTGTGTTCATGAAAAACACTTTTTACTAGAGGGACCAGTGACTTACAAGACTACCCCTGATGACTTCTTCCTCGGGAACCACACTCACTGACCATGATTCCCCTTGGGTGATTGTTCTACGGGATTGAGACCCATGAGGATGCTAGTGCCTTCCCCTCAGAACTCTGTTGTCAGTTTGATTACCACAGTCACCAGCTCACATCGAAGGTGCCAATTGTGTCATGACATGGAGACCTGGCAGCTTTGGCACAGCCATTTTGATGCCAGGATCTTTTCAACATGGAAACATAGCTGTGACATAATATTGTAACTTAATGACTGTCAGATTTTAAAATACACATCATGATGAGAGCTAAAGGTATAGTAATAGTCAGGGATGTTGGTTTCACATGTTAACTAGTAATGGTACAACAAAGAAAACAGTGATTTTAATATATTGAAAGTGCCATTTTGATGTCAAAACAGTTACATCAAAGTGATTATGTCAAAGTGGGTGCATCAAATCACAATGTCTGAAGTTCTTGGATTGTCCTCTTACTTTGTTTTCCACACTCATCTAGGGTATGATGGAGGGGGCCTTTTGCACGAAACTCCTGGATCTGAGCACTATATGAGCATCCAGCCTCATCACCAAATCCCACAGTCAGACATCCTGGGCCTCTCCTGCTGAGGCGTAGCACCGTGCACCTGTGTCAGAGAGCCGGGACCAGCTACAGAGGTGAGGAGGAAATCAACCATGTCCTTCCAGCAAGCTGTTTATGAGCATCTGTAGTTCCCTGAAAGTGAGATCAGTGCGGATGTCAGAGTAGAAGAGAGATCAGAGACAGGTATGATCCACCTTAGATTACAATCAAGGGCAAGCGTATTTGAGAGGTGAATAGACTTCCTTTTTGGAAGGAGCGAATGAGGTGTTCCAGGGGGAAACTGCTGTGTGCAAAATATGCCTATCCAGGGGATGCCAAAGAGACAAGTTTGACTGGAACTTGGGATGTATGTCAGGGAGAATATGTTTGAAGAACGTGGAATGTAGTTGGGGAAAGGTCTTGAGTGTGAGGCTACAGAAATTTGTTGTGGTACTGAGTGGCAATAAGAAGCTATTATGTGTTTTAACAGGTGAGTTACATGACAGCAAGGTGATTGAAAGACGATCCAAGCTGTTTTGTGAAATGAACTGGTACAACAGTGGAACTGCAACACGGAAGTTATTCTACAACCCAGGTACAATGCAAGAGGATTTAAACTCGTGCTATGACTGCAGAAGTGGAAATGAAGGTGCATATTTGAAATAAAGAAGGAAAAATTTCTGAGACTTGGGGAGAAGGTTAACTATTGGGACCAAAAGAGAGATAAATCCTAGGTACTGAGCTGAGTTGCAAATTTGGCATATTGTTGCCATTGATAGTAATCGACAGACTTAGGAAACTTGTTTGTTTGTAGGTAAGAGTCAGAACCCAGAGTTTAATTATCCTAGTGTTGATGGGACAGCCAGAAGAACTGGTGTTGTATGTCTGGAAAGAGGTTGAAAACCATGATGAGTATGGAGGATTTGGGGACTATCTTTATAGAAGTGGTAGCTAAAACCATGTGAGCAAATCATCATGATCACTATCATCATCGTGATGAACATCATGGAGCATTGTGTAAGACACAGTGGCAGTGAGTAAATGTATTTGTAGATTTACAAGCATAGGAATGGACAAAATTCAAGTTTGATACAGACCCCAGAAAGAAAAACAAGAAGTCAATGAAAAAATGAAAACACTCAGGTATTTGAAAACAGAATAGGCAAAGTAGAGAAGACAGACCAGTGTTTCAGGTAAGGTATGCCAGGAAGAAGCAATAACTTCAAGAAAAGGAAACAGAATTCAACTATTTGAGCTTCGAGAGAGGCTGACATCCTTTTAAAAAAGCAACGAGTTTACAGACAAATTGAAGTAGGGAGTGACTGGAGAAGAGATGGAGATTGTAATAGAAATAAGTTTAAAAAGGACAGAATCAAAGTTGGAAGGAATGTAGAAGTCACCTGTTGTGACTTCCTCTCCATTTCAGGGATCACTTTCAGGATTGTCAGCCCTAACTGACACTCACTCCATCTTGTTGGAAGGGCACTCCCTAATTGGTTAGGCAGTCGATTCCATCTTTGAACAACATGAGATAAGAATATGAAAAGATGCAAGCATGTAAAGTAGAAATTTACTGGAGGCAAGAAAGTACAGAAGGATCAAGGAAAGCCCCTAATATTATTTTAACTGCAGGAAACCATACACACAGTTAAAGGACAAGAAAAGAATCATTAGAGAGGAAAGGGTTAAAGGGTCTAGAAAGAAAGGGATGAGAAAGCCTGTTAGAAACCAGAGGCAGGAAGTGATCAGACACGGATGGCAAGGTTATTTTCTTTTTATTTATTTACCCATGAACCAGCGCCTAATACAGTGCTTTTAGCATAACATGTATTCAATAGAGAGACTACCGATTGATTAATTGAGAGAAGAAGGATATTTTTGAGATCCAGGAAAAGATAAAAGGAGGGTTTCAAAAGCAGATCTATGATCTAACTAGAGATACAAATCTTGTGAGCTGAGGAGCAAGAGAAAATTCAGAAGCATCACTTTTGGCTACGGAAAAGAAAATGGCTGCTGTTTTAGTCAATTTTAAAGATAATGATTGAAAAGAAAAAAAAAAAAAGCTGTCTTACGCCTTTGTACCTTCTCCCCAAACTAAAGTAATAGGCCAGGCGTTTAGTGAGACATGCCAGCGGACCCTCAGCCAGATGGGAGCTGTAGAAAGAGGCTCAGAGGCGAATTTTGTTGCCCAGTTTGGATTTAAACCAAGTGCCTCCAGGGTAGAAGGCCAGAGCTTTGCCAGTCAAGAGCAGGGATGTATGCTGCCATTGTGTGAAAACAAGTTAAGTTGCTTGGTTCCAGGAAATATGGTCCAAGTGTCATAAATGCATCTGTTTAATAATGCATAGCAGGAGTTGTTCCAGAATTTGGGTGCCTTGAGCTGCCTTTGTTTCTTCATTTTTGGAAAAAAAACAACAACAAAAAAAAACAAACAAAACGAACAAGTGCATATCTTAACAAAAACACTAGATGGCAGCATAGGATGTCTATTCAACAGTCTCCACAGGCTACTGGAATTTTGACAGATACAAAACAGTACCTGTGGTTTTGTGTATAAAACTGGTATAATGTTTGTACATTTAAAAAATGTAACAATAAATTAAACATAAGGGAAAGGGGTTGCTAATAAATACAGTGTTAGACTGCATTTTTCTATACCAGGTGACAAGCTCAGGCAATCCAACCTGATTCGTGCAGAAGATGGGCAGGATGGAAAACAAGTTAAAGAAGCAGCAAAATGTACATGCTGGGTGGTTATAGCTTCCTTGAGAGCTGATGTGTTGCCCATATGTCTCTATGCATTATGCAGAGGTGAAAATCTAGGAAAGTGAGGGGTACGATATGTCTGAAAGTCTGGTTCCAAGGGGTTCTAAAAGACAGCACCATTCTCTGGTTCCCTAGCTCACTGTTTGGATACGTGGAAGCTAAAAGTATGGGCTCATTATATCCGTTTTCCGTAAAAGGGACACAAATCCTGCCTTTCCATTCTCTTAGATCCACTCAACGTTTAGAAAATGGACCTCTTAAGCCTGCACACGTCTTTGCCTATTGGACTGGTCTCAATAAACACCATGATCTTTTCCTCTGTTGTTGAAGATGATTTATTTATTTTTGGTTAGAACAAGCTGCAGTCTGAGATGCCAAGGACATGGGTTTGATACTAGAAAGGTCCAGTTGGCTTGCTGCAGAGAAGAAGAAAATAAAAACTATTCATTGGTGAACCTCACTCAACCAGCCGTAATAAAGATTCTTTGCTACCCCTAGAAAAATAAAACAGGGCACATGTCTTATCAAGACTATCAGAAGCATTAACTTTTCATTCTTTCTTTTATTCAACAAACATTTATTATCTACTATGTACGAAGCATTGTACTGGGCAACAAAAGAGATAAAAACAACATGAAACAAAAACCTGAAGATATTACGTAATACAAGGACTGTCCGAAAAAATCCAGCCATTGTCAACATAATGACAATGTTTACATGGCTGGATACTTTCTGGGCAGCCCTCGTCTACATCCTCTTTATTACAAAGACAACAACAACAATCATAGTTACTACTGGTATAATGGTTTACAAGTTCATGACACACAGATCCATCCATAGGTTCTTATTTGGGTATCACAATAAGCCTGTCATTTGGATCTTTTTACAGGTGAGGAAACAAATTCAGAAATAATTCATAATTTGCCTAAGATCATAGCCATTGTGTGGTACCAATGGAACCTGAAGCTCATCTTTTGACTCCAATTCTTGAACTCTTTCCACTATCCCATACAACTATAAAGAAAATGCTTCAGCTTTTATACAAGTTCAAGCTCTTTCCCCCTTGAAAATATTTTTATCTCAGAAATGTGTGAAATTTAGATCAAGGATTTGAATTCAAGTGCTGTGTGCTTATTTACTTAGTAAACAACATTTAGAAATAAAGAAGTGTTCTACTAACTGTGGAATAAAATTATGGAAGGTGCTAAGGAAGAACGTTCCATTTCGGTTTGTAGTTGTGTTCTTGCTTGTTTGCAACTAGGATCAGCACGTTTTTCAATAGCAGTCCCCTTTTTATTTTTTTCAGGGAGGAGCCTCCACATTTTATTAGGGTTACTGCAGAATTGGAGGCTGGAAGCTGAGCAGCCACATTTGTAAGGACAAATTAACCGCAATACGGGGATGGGGGTGGGGTGGGGACTGGGATAGGCTACTTAATATAAAAAAACAACAAAAAGGACAGACCAACAGACCCAAAAGACGTGGGGGCAGGGGAGGGCAACGCCGTCCAGACAGCGGGCAGGGCCTGAGGAGAGTCAGTCTAGTCTGTGGCAAGGCTGTTCCCTGGGCTTCTATGTTTTCTTCTGTTCAGCATACTCAGCAACTTGAAGACTGCTGGGCATTTAGTGGTTTCTCATTTATTTGTTGTCAATGAAATGAATGAAAAGAGAATCTCCACGTATTGCCTTTCTTGGGGCAGTCCACGCCGGCCTTCTGCCTCTTTCCGGAGCATCTCTCCATTTTAGGATCAGAACTTACCTCAAATCTTATCGACTAAGCCAAGCTGTCCCTAAGTTTCTCTAATAGTGTCTAGGCGATTGCCTCACAATCTCACATTTGTTTCTAGGTTTTCTTGCCTTGTTCTGTAAGCACGTGAGCAAGTCAGGATTCCCTGAACAGCGTATGAGGTCCAGGAGGGCAGTTCTTGTCATCACAACACCGGCCTCCTGGCTTCTCACAATGTTTTGCCTCGTTCAATCTGTAAGTTCTGTGTGGCCATGCCTGTCTGTGGTGGCACATTCCAGTCTAATTCCATGTACAGGCACTTGAACATGAGCAGGGAGGTGGAGATGCTATCTGTGAGGGTTGCTGCACTAGGTGAAACCATCCATTTCAATGTGGGCGTTCAACCCCACAAAGAGGACATTGCTTTCTTCCTGGAGCCCGCTGCTTGTCTATTTTAGTGATCTAGGTCCATCATCTCTCTCTCTCTTTTCTTAGCTAGTCACAAAGGGCCAGTTGTAAACAACCACGGCCCAGATAGGATCACATTACCCAGGAGACGAGCAAACGCCAGGAACAACCTCAGTTAGAATCTGGAGGGCTTGAAACTTACAGCCTATGTTGTAAATCAGAAACAAAGACCATAAGAAAGTAGGCTGATTTCCTCTTAGCATTCACCAGAATGATTCACTCAAATACTTGGTGATTTTTTTTTTAAACACTCTTTTAACATAGAGATTAATGAAGCTTTTTGCCACAGTTGGCTTAGCCATAAGCAATATGTTACCATCTATATGGTCGATTTGAAGTATATCACAAAGTCCTCCAATTTCCCTGCTAGCCCACGGTAGTACAATCTTTAGCATCATTTATTTTGGATAAGGCATCAACTCTATAAAATTTCTGTGAAAGTGGATATTATCTGGCACAGACCTAGAAATTACAAAAAGTAATTCTTTCGGTTGTTTAATTTTCACTCAGCATCAGTACCACCACTTCCACACCTACAACACTCCCCACCCACCCACACCCACCCACATACACACATATACCCCCCCACACATACCCACATACCCATATACATACACACACACACACACACACACACACATACACATGCGCACATATAGAATAGGTAGGAGGGCAGAAAGGGAAAACTCATCACTTAAGGGTAGAGCATTTTAAAAACAATATTTAGTTTATAACTAAAGTCTGAATCATAGAGATTTGGAAACAACAAAAGAAAAATTCTAGTATTGTGAGGATATTTAAAATATGAATTACCCTCTCCTGTGTTAGTGTTTTAATTCTCAACAGCACCTGAGTCAAAATTCCTCCCAAGCCTTTATGGATGGCCACAAGGAGTGGGAATACTACTTTCCCCAGTGATTGGAGACTTAGAGAGTCAAGTCAGTGAAAAAAGACACAGAGAGCCAGTCCAAGCATGGGTGCTCCCAGCTCAGGGAGGCAGGGTGCCCATAGCCCCAACGCCAGTTCCCAGCAAAATGTATGCAAACTCCCTCTTTCCTACCCCTAAATGTCATCTTTAAGTTCCAGAGACCCTTTTAAATCCCAAATTCCATCAGGTGACAGAAGCCTCTCTGCAAATGAGCCCTGGACAGTGAAAGAGAGTGTGCACGTGCCCGCAGGAGAGGGCTAAAGTCTCCCATGGAATAAGTGAGGTCAAACCAAATAGTGCAACTAGTACTAAAGCTTGCACGTAGACTTAGTACCATAGCCCCTCAGTTAACCGGCACCCATGGGGATGGGTAGATGTGGATAAATGTAAGTAGAACTCAAGGAACAGACAGTTGCTTGAGTTCCAGTTAATAGAGTGTCTACTGTACCTGTTTTGGTAAATGAGGAAAATTTATTAAGACCAGAGGTGGAAGGATGAAAAATCTGAAGCAACCAAAGCTATAATATATTATATTATAATATATATATATAATTGTGTAGGTCTTGGGGACTAGAGGAGGGCCAGGGTCTCCAATCCACATTCTCAGTCCGTGCCCTGCCAGTTTGGTCGGAAGTCTGAGGTACAGGTTTGTTCCATCTCAGGTCTGATCTGCACGTATGGATTTACTAGTTGGCGGCTCTCCTGTGAAGTTCCCCACAATCTTCTATAACTGTGCTTGCCTTCAAGGACGGGCCTTTCCCAAAGCCCATGATGACGTACCTCTTATCTTGCCAGAGGCCAGGGAAATACATGTTTTCATGGGAGAGAACACAGTGACCAGAGTGGGAGTGAGAGGAGGGCTTGCAGCCTGGGAACAATGTCTCAGGCTGTTTCTGTCTTTGTGAGGTTTGCCTGCGTTTTACCATTTTGTGTTTGTAAAAAAACAGCTGTGAAAAGCCTGGTCATTGTTTTTGTAGGTACGATATCTACAAAATTAAGAGGTCTGTGGGGCCAATGAAGTAGTGAATGTTTAAGGCACCAGATCCCTTAAGGTAACTCAGGCTAATCCAAGCTTGTCCAACCCATGGCCCGCTGGCCACGTGCAGCCCGGGACGGCCTTGAATTTGGCCCAACACAAAATCGTAAACTTTCTTAAAACATTATGAAATTTGTTTGTGATTGCTTTTTCAGCCCATCAGCTGTTGTTAGTGTTAGTGCATCATATGTGTGGCCCAAGACAATTCTTCTTCTTCCAATGTGGCCCAGGGAAGTCAAAAGATCGGACACCCCTGGAAACTATCTCAGTTGCCAATTTTAGCAATTTAGCTTGGCAACGTGCCTGGAACTGAACTGTTTTAGGGAGAAAAACGAGAATCAAAGGATTGTGTGTATTCTTGTGTGTATGGTGTGGGGTAGTGGTGGTGGTGGCAGGTGGCGGGATGAGTGTATGGAGTGTATGTGTGTGTGTGCACACCTGTGTGTGCCCCTGTGTATCTGTGCATGTACATGTGGATGGTGAATCTTATATCCTATTCCATAGTTTAGTGGAGTTAATGGGAATATTATTTGTATGGTTTTGTGCAAACTGTTAACTTACATTAATGACATTTCCATGTATTTGCAGCTGGGCTAAATGAAAACTGGATTAAACGTACCTTCAGTTAATTCACTCTGCTTTTTAGTTGTCCCAGGCAGCTCACATGTTAATAGACTAATACATGATCCCGATGAAATAGCATGGGATTCTAGAAGGGGCTTAGGCTTTGGAGATGGGTATGTGGTCTGGATACAGCCTGATTGTATAACTATCTCAGATGGTTGTTATGAAGGATAATACTAGGCATCTCAAGGAAAATGCTCAGCATGTGGCCTATAATTTAGCAGGTGTCCAACTACTGGACCTTCTCCTTCTACTTGACATACTGTGCAGCAATGATGACTTGGTCCTCTCCTTTTGTCCTTTTTACTTTTGAAGCCATAATATAAACCTCTTTTTGCCATTTCTCCTCCAAATCACTTATTTTCCAAATAAAGCTAAGACATCGTGACAAGATAGTCTGAATAGCATACATTTCTGATGTGAGGAAAAATTTTCTTATGTCTACTGTGGGAACATGAAATTCGGGGCTCTAGATTTATGGTTTCATTGAGTAATCATAGACTTAGAACCAAATTTGCAGGTACTCTAAGTCACTATTTTCTTCACACTAACAAAAAAATGACCTTTCAAAAGCCGAACTAAATCTTCTAGGCTAGCCCACAATTATCTTTCACCTTTGTGAATTCTGCCACTAGAGTTACATGTTCTGAAATAATTTCTTCCATGCTAATAATATCTCTCCAGTCAGATATTCAGCTCTAAGTGTGCAGGGTTTGTGCCAAATATATATTTTTAAGATTTATTTTATTGTTTGACAGAGAGAGAGAAAGAGAGAGAGAGAGAGAGAGAGAGAACTGGGAGGGCTCAGAGTAGTCTCCATGGCTGTATATCATCAGTTTCAACATAGTTTGGACATGGTTTCATTCCACACAGGTGAATGGGGAGCTGTGCAGGGCAGAAGCACGGCTGGGGGCCTCCCACATGGGAAGCACACCCCAGTTCAGCATATGGGTTCTCACGGGCCCTAGGGCAGGGGTTCCCAACCTTTTTATACCCTAGGGCGCATTCTAAAATATCAGTAGGGCGGCGGGCACCAGCTATTTCTAAGGATATTTATTATTTGACAAGAATAAAAAATAATAAACAAAAATAATTTTAAAATAATAAATTTATAGTACAAATTATATGCACACAGAGAAACATATATACAAAACGTAATACAAAGTAAATAAAAAACACACGTATAATAAAATCATTTAAAAAACATAAAAGAAAACATAAAAAAAACCAATCTGTCAGCGTGATCTTTGGCATTGCATTTCATTGGCCAGTGCCTCGTAATTAGGAGAGTATGACGACAACCCTGTTAGCAAACAATTATTAAGATGCTCATCAGTAAGTCGAGATCTATATTGTGATTTTATTAAATTCATGTTTGAAAACAAAGATTCGCATAAATACGTTGACCTGAAAAACGATTTGACTTTATAAGCCGCTTTTTTAAAAAATGGGAACCTTTCTTGGTCAACTATGTTCCATAAGTCCTCTGATATTAAGGATTTTAGCAAAATATCGTTCTTAAGGCTCAAAATTTCTAACTCTAGTTCTTCTGCTTTCCCCTGAACAAGGTCTGCTATACATGTGGCTAGTTCTATTACATTTATTTGGCAAGTAAAAGGATTGATACAGAAGGAGACAATTGGCTCGATATTTGTAAACTGCAGAAATCTCTCTTCAAACTGTTTTTGAAGCACCTGCAGGGTCTCAATAAATAATGACACGTTTAATTCATTGTTACCTAGCATTTTCCTCGTATATGGGACGTGCACGAGAGACTTGATATGCAGATGTGATATCAACAAAGTCAATTTTGCTTTAAATGCGTTTACA
>PVKE010028713.1:0-20749 GCA_004027555.1 Craseonycteris thonglongyai
AAAAAAAAAAAAAAAAAAAAAAAAAAAAAAAAAAAGAAAGGTTCTATCTTTTTATCTTCAATGAAGTTAAGAAATGACCATAATCACACCCCAGAAAATTAATCTACAGGACAGTAGCAAAGGCAGACATAGACTCTGTAGATCACTGATAATGTCTCAGCTATGGCAGACATCATTGGTTGTCTACTCCATAGCCACTCCTTTCACCCACTCCCTCCCTATGCACCTGCCCCTGGCTTTATTCTTTGCCAACAGGCCCTGGGTTTTTGTAAATATGAGGTTGCGATGAATTTCAGAAGTTAAATATGATTAGTCTTGGCCCATCATCATAATTTGTCCTTGTCAGTGGCTAGTTTGAGCCTGAGAAGTCACACAGTTCTAGAAAACAGACATAATTGTGTGCTTCTGGGAAACTTCTGTTCATCTTGAAAAGGAACATAGGTAAGTGAGCCCCTTTACTGCCTATGAACAGTATTATCTGTGTGTGACTCTTGGAAATATAGCGACTGTCTTGGGAACTGTTCTCCATGCCAAATTTGGCACTCAGAAAAGATGCAAAGGATCTGAGCTCTCTTAGTAATGGCTGTTCCAATGATTAACCACCTTGCAAGTGCCTATCTATTGATTCTTTATTACAGAAAATAACACATGTCCTGGTGATTTAATCTATCTCACTTGCAGCAACTTTTATATAGCATGGTCCTTAAAAATTACAGCATACCTCTGACGAACCCACTATTCCTTTATTATAATGACAAGGTCTCAGGGTAAGAACAATCTGTGGAAGTGTCTATCAGCTCTGGTCCATCAGAGGAGGTCGTTATGAAAAGGGTTGGGTAAAATTAATCAGTCTATTCAGATATGGCATTAACAATAAGTAAAAGTAAGGATTATGATTTAGATCCAAATATGTTTTTAAAACTTTGAAAATGTAGAATTAACATAGCTAACAGATTTTTGAAGGTAAAAAATTATGAGAAGAAATTTAGACTAAATTTTTTATCTTTCACTCTGGGGAGTTCATTAGTGCTGCTTAAAAAGACAAATCAAGCAATAAATGTTTAAATACACTATTTTAAGTTATAAAGAGATCTATAGAAATCATTTAAATAACATAGCCAAAATCAGAAGATGGAGTGAAGTGGAAACAAATAAGAGAGTTTCAGTCTATTCATTATTTAAAAAGAACAATACGTATGCACTTCGTAATACTGAAAAAAAAAAAAAAAGCATTAAGAACATTGTTAACATTTATAAGTATCAAGTTTATAGGATCTAAAATTGAAGTATGTATCCTCCAAGCCATTAGTTGGGAAACATACCCAAAACAAAATATAGACATAGTAGTAAAAATAGATAATTTAGAAAACTGTAACAGTAAACATATGTCATATCAGTAAATGTCAATAATAGGAAGTCAAATATTAAAAGAAAGAAACTCTTGAATTGCAGGTTAGCCTTTTGACTTCAGGGTGCTATTCATGAGGGGTTGTCCAGGTGTGAGTGGAGAGAAGACCTCTTCCATTCCCAGTTTTCAGCTGCACTTTGTCTTTTATTCTCCATAGCAGCATTGATTGTGCTTAGAATCTCATAAAATTCTTTATAGAAAATTTTATTCAACTTGAAGTTCTAACCCTTCTGTTGATAATCAAGACTCTACTTCAAATAGGTTTAAAGACATGCCATGATACCCTTCTCTATTACTTTGATTTTCCCTATATTCTCGTGATGTCAATACAAAAAAATTCCTTTCCATTTCTTGACAACCTCAAAAGTCTCTGCACACATCAAATCATAATTTAGCAACTGCCTATTTTATTCAAGAATATAAGAACCTGGCTTTTAAACTTGGACAGCTGGGATACTCTGTTAGACTAGCATTGTACAAATTCTTCCAAATTAATTCAATACCAATGTGTTAAGCAATAAATGAACCAGTTGCTGGCACTATAAAGCTAAAAAGGTCATGATAATGATGCAGGCTGGATGTTATAGGCTATGAGATTTACAATTAGGTTTAAAAAAATAACAATCATATACCATGAGTATAGAAATGCCTGTTATTGCATTCAGATGGTCACATCAGCTTTCGAGTTTCAAGAGATTTGAGTGGGTAAATTCATTAAAATAACACACACTTCTAAAAAGTAAAGCAGGTTGACTAACCATGAAAAATATTTAAAAGCTTAATATGTATATTTGCATATTGGTAAATTGTGGATAAACGAGTCAAACTGCATTTCAGTTTAAAAGAGTGGTTCTCCATGTGAATGAAGACATCTGGATGATTCAATCAGATGTTGGTATGTTGCAATTTGTTAGTAATAATAAAGTATAGATTTGTGAGAATAATTTACTGAATACAAACAGGATCAGATTCAGGGTTATCTATATAACATTACTCTTAACTTGCATTTTGATGTGGCTTAAAAACAAATTAAGTATAATTACATCTTAGCAAATTCCAAATAAATCTATGTATACCTATGGGAATGAATGTGTGTGCATGCCATTGGTTTAAATGTGGGTGTTTGGAAAACAACCTTAAAAAAAGATTTGCAGAGGCACTGAAACCAAATGCTAGAAGTATATTAGATGGATAAATTGAGACACTGCCCCAAGAATACTTGAGTTTCACTAGAAAAATCTAAAGTAGCTATGATTTTTTAAAAAGAAAATAAACACCTGGGAAAACCACCAAGAACAATGTGTAAATCCTTTTTCTTCATTTGTGCAAGTAACTGAGCTGGCCCTCCCCAAGGGACATAAAATCTGGGGAATTTTTGTCCCCTAGGAGGTGGAATACAAAACCCCGAATAAACTAGGACTGCGGTCTTTTGTAACCAACAATAATTTTATTGGTTTTTGTCTGTTACCCAAGTCTTGTTAAGGAAGATGAGAGGTCTGCCAAGGCAAACAGAAAGGCATGTACACTGCCATCTGAGTTTTGTGTTATGTAGGCTACGCCTATTGATGGAATTTTAAATTGGAAGTGGCCAGAAAGCCAGAAGGGAAGTTCAGAATGATATATGTTCTCAGAGAACAAGGAACACTTACTGCTTTTTCTAATTTCTACCTTTTTTTTTTTCTTTTACCCATGGAACTTTATCTATTCTTTGTTAATAAAATGTAGGCCATGATACATTTATCAATGCAAATAGTGATTTTACTTTTTTGAGTTATGGCTAAATATAATGAGTTCTTGACTTATTCCTTTTTTAATAAAATTAATATTTTTTTAAGTTTAGGACTTATGTAAAAAACAGTCAAGCCTTTCTTTAAGTTAAAATCATTTGACACTTCTTTGAAAAAACATAAATTTCTACAAATGAGGCTGAATCATTTATTTTTTATTATCTTTTAATATTTCTAGAAGATTAAGTGTCTTTTAGGAATTCTCTATAAACCAATCTTAACTGATAATCACCCAGCTTCTCTTCTGTTATTTCCATTCATTTCTTTTACTGATGTGTTTATTATACAAGGTGAATTATATTTTCATGTAAAAGATATTAAATATTTTAAAACATTGGTCATGACTTTTATTGACATTATCTTCCCTACTCTAAATAGCTAGAGTATGTAATTTCCCCCTATTTAAAAAAAATCTGAACATTTTTATTTCTCAGTTTTAGCCATAGCTTATCCTTGAAAATCATTTGCTTAATCTAAAAGACATAAAAAACAATTTCAAGATTAAAGTTTTAAATCAGGTTCAAATATCATGGTAGAAATATGTGGGGCCAAGCCTGACACTATACATTTGTAAAAAGTATTTGTAACAACAATTTAGCACTGCCACGTGTTGAGAATTTTACTAAATGTTCAACAGGATTATTTCATTTATTCATCACACCCTAGATATGGGTAAGAGATAGCATTAGCTTTGTGATACATAGAAGGCCTAACCTGCCTCTAAGAACATCTGCTTAAAAGACTGAATGTCATAGTGCTCCCAAAACTTCAGTCTCTATATGTGATATATTTTTTATTAAACATCAATCACTCTATAACCTAATAGGTCTATACTTACCATATAGATAGAAATGCAGAAGAAAAGATTATTTTACCAATAAAAATAGATGCTTCATAAATTTGTAGAGAAAATACTTTGTTCCAGACACTGCATGCAAAGATGAAAAACCACTATCTCTGTTGTCAAAGCGTTTAAAGAATAAAGGAAGAGGATTCCATGAACAGATTATTGCAATGGCCTCAGAAGTACGATAAAGATATGCACAGTCTTATTGTTACAGAACAGGGCCATGGGGATAGAGGAGGGGGGGAAGAAAAGGAGGAAATGAGAGGAAACAAATGAAAGAGAGATGAGATGGCTCTTAAGAAGATGTGCAGCTACAGCTAATTGTGATAGAGTATAATGTTATAAGTATTCCAGGCAGGGAAAATTATCCACCTCCTGTGTGTCACCATGACAGTTCCAACAGGGACTATGTAAGGGCAAGGGACTCTCATCTCCCCATGGAAGGCGTGGTTTGCAGGGACCTGCCTGGGATCACCTATAATGCAGTCCCTAAGTCTTGAATATTTTGTACCCTCATTTAAATAAGCTCCTAAGATTCTTTGTTCTTTAGCACAATGGCTTCTCTTCTGGGCCTGCCCACTCTCATGCCATCTCAAGACAGTACTATTTCCTTTCTCTTAATGAACCCACTGCTTTCTTGGCTTTATTTGCATGGCTCATTTGCATGTCCTGGAATTCCTTTCTGTGTTGATACAAGAACTTGTGTTCTTCATTAACATTATTAGTTCACAGAGAGGCTCCTAAACCGAATAGGAAATCTAAAGTACTTCTACGAAGTTACGATGCCTCATCATGGGTTTTGAACACAGCGTAGTTAGACAAAGGAGCTGGAGGTGAACAGGATACGACAGGACACAACAGCATCATGTCCTGTGGAAGGGCTAAACACTTCTGAGTTAGTTGCTTGTACTTTAAAACAAGGTCAGGGGGTAGAGGTGGGGGATGACACTGAAAATATAGGGAGAGCATTGTCAAAGAGCATATGCTTTATAGAGGATAATGAACTACGAGAAGGTTTTAATGTAGAAAGGGTCATTGTTAGATTTGTATTTTCAGGCTTTTTTAGTCAGGTGGCTTAACTATTTGGAGCCTCAGTTTTTCTACTTGTAGTTTGTCAAAAGGGTAGAATAGATAATTTTTTAGATCCTTTCTGGCTCAAAGATTTGGAAAACCAATTAAAGCAAGAAAAACTTTACTCTTCTATAGTGGCCATAAAGCTTAAAATACTAGACAGAACTTTATGTAGTTAGTTCTTTATACTGGACCATAATTCCATAGTCTCAATGCCTTCAGTAGGAAACCTGCATAAAGCAAGGGTAACATACAGGGTTAAGTGTGTGTGTGTGTGTGTGTGTGTGTGTGTGTGTGTATGTGTGTGTGTGTGTACTGCAGAGGGGAAAGCTGGGAACAGGGAGAGCTAGAGTTTACTGTTGAAGGAGAAGCCATATACTAATAAGAGTACGTAATATTAATGGAATTTCAAAGAAAATTACTCCTAATGATGAAGACTTGATAACTCATGAGCATTGCTATCATAACTGGCTTAGGAAAAATGGCTAGAAATGTTCTTGAAATATACTTTTGGGAAGTCCCTCAGCTTCCAGAATATTTTTTCCTGTTCAAACAGCATCAGAAAATAATCAACCATCTGCCTTCTTCTGTAGAATTGATGTGTAGTTCAACATTCTTGGATTGTTTCTCTTTTTTCCTGTCACTGCTTGACAAGTCCAAGGAGAGTTTTAATATACTTCGTCTTTCAGGGTAAGTTTTCAACAAAGTCCTGAAAGTTATTAATGCTTCCATCAAGTCTCCTTTACCTTAACAAATGTATGTTTAAAAAATACCAAAGAATAAATACCTCTCGCTCTTTCTTTCTTTCTTACACACACACACACACACACACACACACATACACACACACATGTCACTTTCCAAGTACACTATGGACCTGCCCTCTCCATCCTCACTCCCTGACCTTGTTTTTAAGCATAATGTAATTTACAGTATTGTTTATATTATTTACATTATAATGTTTATAATATTGATAACAAATAACTTGAGGTATGAATTGATGATGTTTGTAAATCAATCAAAATAATTTTAAATCAGGTGTGGATTATCTAGGCTCCTGCCCCTAAACTTCTCATTGTTTTCTTTATTATCTATTTTTGTGAGATTTTCTAGTGATTTCATTGGAACTGAGTTGTCTATTTTTATATGTTGACTTTGTAATGCTAGTGAAATGATTTATGTACTTTAAAGGAAAAAAACACTTTTGCTGAAACTGGCAATAAAAATGCTCTTCCTCTATTCTCTCTCTACTTGAATATGTTCCTGTGCCTCAGTGTGTTGGATTTAATAGAGACATGAGCTCTGTATATGCCCATATTATTGAAACATTATGCATTTGCCTTTTATCTTTAGCTCATAAATTTATCTGCAGAACCAGACATGAAAACCAGACTGCTCAGGATTGAAGTGTATGCTTCGGTATACTTCTGTGATGGAGACACTGTGATGTACAGAAATCATAGTGCAAGAAAGAATAAAATGTTGTTCAATCCTTGCACAGATTGTATTCTCCCATATTTAAATTTCCATATATACATAGCCTACCTGTTTGCATCAGAACAATAGCTGTCTGGTTCTGAACCCAGAATACAGATTATCAGCCATCCTGTGTCTGTCTTTGATGCACCGCCTCTTCCACTTCAGGCGTTCAGCACTGTAGGTGCCAAGTAATATCAATCATTCTGTTTCTGCTGTGTCTCTGGTCAGAGATGGCATTTGTTTTCCTGATTTTGAAGCTCGGCCAGACATGACTGGAAAAGAATATAAATGTGAAAGAAACAAGCCCTGGTGAAGAAGTTTCGAACTAAAAATATATCATGTCAAACATCTTAAGTGGAATTACAGTAAATTTTTAATTAATTGAAATAAATGGGAAAAGGCTGACAAAAAAAGAGAGAGAGAGACAGAAAAATAGAGAATCAAAAAGTCATTTAAATTTTACTCTGAAGCCAGTGTGTAATTTGTACAGGTAGCCGATTTAATTGCCGGATTATTTCCTCAGACAGAGCAACTCCATCGCATTTGCTGTTATGAAGAACTTTGTGCCAGTGAATCAGATCTGTTCCACAGATCTCTTCAGGCAGGAAACAGATTTCCATTAAGAAATTAAATACTGCCTTTTTCATTTTCATACATAAGTTGAAATCCGCAAAAGCTTTACTTTTTTTTTTTCCTTTTAAAGAAACCAATTTTTCAACAGATATAGAGCCCAACAATTTCTCCCACAGCCTGTTCTAATCTGGAAATTATTCCTAAGCAATGTGGCTTGGACCAAATCATTTTGCCAAACAAAAGCTCAAATTGTATGCATTAATATGTATGTATGTGATGAGGGCTTTTGAACTTGTGACACTAGAATTCAACCCCTGACATACAGAAATATTATCTGAAGACATTATTTACAGAAAAATGTTTCTAAGGTTTTCCTAGCCTTTGAGTGGTCCCTAAACATAAACCATCAGCACATGTCAGCCAGAGTGTGCTGAAAATAACCTACAAAAAATTAAGTTAAAGTAGTATAAGAGAAGACTTGTAAAATACATTTCCTCCATCCCAACAGAAGCAAAAAATTTCAAGGAGGTAAAAAGTCGAACTGAATGAAATGTGAACAAGAAACGGCTTTTTCAAAATTGGACCAGCATTGGACAAAAGTGAAGACAAAATTTCTAACAAAGCCAGTCACAAGGCCATCTCAGATGCAAGACAAGGGGAAATGGAGTCGATCTCTTGGTACAGGGGTCCCCAACCCCCAGACTATGGACTGGTATCAGTCAGTGGCCTGTTTGGAACCGGGCCGCACAGAAGGAGGTGAGCAGCAGGTGAGCGAATGAAGCTTCATCTGTATTAACAGCTATTCCCCATTGCTCACATTACTGACTGAGCTCCGCCTCCTGTCAGTAATGTGGTGGCATTAGATGCTCATAGGAGAGCAAACCCTATTGTTAACTGCACCTTCGAGGGATACGGGTTGCATGCTCCTTGTGAGAATCTAATATCTGATGATTTGAGGTAGAGCTGAGACAGGGATGCTAGTACTGGGGAGCAACTGCAAATACTGATTAACATTAGCAGAGAGGTTTGACTGCACAGAGACCACGATAAATCACTTGCTTGCAGACTCATATCAAAACCCTGTGAGTGGTAAGTGATAAGTAAGCTGCGTCTGGCACTTGAACCGTTCCAAAACGACTGCCCCACTTGACCCCGGTCCATGAAAAAATTGTCCTCCACAAAACCAGTCCCTGAGGCCAAAAAGGTTGGAGATCTCTTTCTTAGTGAGTGGCAAGGTATTCTCCTACAGGAGAGTTGATGGAGACTATCTTTAAAGACTGTCTACCAGCAGGTGTAACCAGGGCCTCACTAGAGGCCTACTTTCCTTGGAAGTGTTTTGGGGGAAGTACAAGCAAGTACTGCAGATTACAAGTGGTCAAAGAGTGCAACCAGGTTTTCTTAAAAAGACTTTGAACTGTGCCACTATCCTTGACCTATTTAAAGAACAAAGTGGAAAAAGTTTTTCTAGCTCAATTACGACTCCCCTAAAAACAAATGAACTAGTCTGCTGCACAGGGTTTTGAACCTGGTGTGTTCCATGAAAGACTCATTCGTTTGGTGCTTATCCAGTGTTGACTGGGGCTTTCTAAGCTACATGCCCCTCCAGCTACAGTCAAGCTTCTCACTGCCTTCTCTTCCTCTCATTTCATTTTCAAATTACAATCAATAGTTTCAACCCCATTACTCAACATTCTATAGGAAATTTTTCTGCCACCTACAGACATGTCTTATTTACTCACAACAGAAAACTGAGACAATGAAATCATCCAATAAATAAAGAAAAAAATTTCCTTACATCTGTTTTTCTGGCAGATACAGTCTCAGTTTGCTATTTCTGTTAACTGCTAATTCTTATTAAAACAAACAAACAAACAAACAAACAAAAAAGCAGTAATCTGTACTTGACAACTCCACTTTATCCTATTTACTCTTCAGTCAATGACAACCAAAGGCCACTCCTACTTCTTGACAAAGTTTGCCTTCATCAATCAGTGATCTCCTGATTGCACTCTAGTTGCTGCTTTTCAGTGCTTAATCTTATATGTTCTGTCTCTTGCATTAAACATTATTCAAATTATCTTTCTTCTAACTCTACAATCTTTGCTTTTTAACATATCATATCCTCCTGAATCTCTGTCTGTCCTTATCTCACTCCGACTCAGTTTTATTCACTGAGATTTTATATTCTGACCACATCTTACATACTGGTGACCCCTCATTTGTGTGTCTTTCATCCTCTTCTCACTTTCCTCAATGAACTGAACTACTATGAAATATTATTGAACATCTACTAGACATATTCACGAGTATAAACTGTAGTGTGTACCCTAAACATATGCAGTCTTTTTCTCCTCCATTAATTTTTTTAAAAA
Source organism: Craseonycteris thonglongyai (assembly GCA_004027555.1). NCBI lineage: Eukaryota > Metazoa > Chordata > Mammalia > Chiroptera > Craseonycteridae > Craseonycteris > Craseonycteris thonglongyai. Next base: position 9,538 of record PVKE010028713.1, read on the forward strand.
AGATTTATTGTTTGAGAGAAGGTGAAAGACAGAGAGAGAAAGACAGAGAGAGAGTGAAAGAGACAGAAAGAAAGAGGGGAGGGCCCAGAGCAGTCTCCACAGTTGCACATCACTGGTTGCCACAGAGTTTCGTTACACTCAGGTGGATGTGGGGCTGCACAGGGTGGGAACCAAACCGGAGGCCTCCCACATGATAGGTGAGAACCTCTGCCACCATCCCAGTGGTTACCAGTCGCGCTGCAATTCAGCACATGGGTTTGCATGGGCCAGGACCGGGACTCGACTTCCAGACCTTGCAGTTACAAGGCAAACCAGCTAAGCTATCCCAGCAGCCCCTAACTTTTAAATCTTATTTACTAGCACTGCTTTCTAACTGGCCACTAAAGCTAATATCTGGAATTTATCCCTTTTTCCATAAAACCCCATTTCGAGTTTAAGCACTATCAATATTAACTTTTCTCTTTCCGCTCACTAACATTGCCTTAGGGCTTAGGCACCTATAATACCTCACCCGAACTACTGAAGAAGCTACTAATTTTCTTACAATTATTGTTGTAACTCCAATCACATATGGCTTCCATTAAACATTTTCGAGCAACTTGCCATTGCCAAAGTCCAAAAACCCTGTAACTTTCTATGGTCAGTGAGCTGGTCCATAACTTGGTGCTTGACAGTCTGTCCCTTCCAAAGTGCTCCTCTTCTCTCTCATGCCCTCATTTTTCGTCATACAAAATAATGTAGCCAAGAGTTCCATGTGGTCTTAGTCATTCTACCATTCCTCATTGGTACATTGGTTCCAATGGTTCATGGATTCCAGATATCCATGCAAATGTCACATGGGCACTCGGATTTAACCTTACCACAAGCTTACAAACTGGGTACTCCCCTCATCCTCCTGTTTTAAAAAAAAATTTTATAAGAGTTTATTTGAGCCAACTGACAACAAATGCTTGGGATCAAGTTCTCAAATGCTTCAGAAAATAACAGTTTTGCAGCTTTATTTGCACATTTGAAATTATGGAGGGGACATAAGAAAGATAGGGGTGGGGAAGGTGGGGATTGGATTGTAGAATATAATATATATGGCTTATTTCAAAGCTGTGTTAACCTAGATGCACAGAAACAATGAACAAGATTTGATTAAGGCAAAGACAAACCTGGGACTAAAAAGTTATAGGCCTGGGGTGTGACTACTCACCATGACCTGCTCAGTTAGAGACTATTATTCAATCAACCTGTGAGGTTGCTTTTCACAGAACTTTTTTTTCTCATCCACAGTTTCCCCTTTTGGTCATAATTCAATTCAAAGGATGCATTGATAGCCAGCCTTTTGGTCAGATAGTGTGGTTTTATAGCTCTAGGAAGGTTCATTCCTAAGTAGTCTCAATATGGATGTCATCTTCTTGACCACTGGGAATGGGGCAATGCCATAATTGTGGGATCTGAGTTAAGACCAAGTTTTTCCCCAAAAGGGAAGAGCAAGTACATAGAAAGTAGTTAAATCTTATGGCCTACATTGTCAAAAAAGAGCCACTGGATCATTTCTAGCCTGTGAACTTTCATGATCTGAATTTTGCCTTCTGTCTCATTCTTCTGCATTTGGCACTGTATAGCATTTACATAAGCCAAGATAATAATATTAACAGCTATCTTATACATGTTTATTAATGAGAAATAATTGGGCTACACAGAAAAACCCAAATAACAAGTATAACTAAATTATTACTATGACTAATATCATTAGCAAACAGGTAAAAACAGATTCTGATATCAACATCAGATATCAGAATATCGATCCGTAGGAAACATGCCTTGTTGATGACTTGGGATAGCTGTCTACCTCTGGTGTTGGGGGCTTCTCATCCTCAAGGAGTCTTCTATTTCCATACACAGGGGTTAATGGCCATTCCTGGTTAGGAGCCTGATGAGGTGCCTTCCAGTGAGATTGGCAAGTGTCTTGTATTTGATGTTCTGTACAATAAACAAAATCTCCAGATGATGAGTCAATGATAAATCTTTGTCTCTTGGGACTTCTCTGTGAAAGGAAGCAATTACCAACTTAGCATTTACCTGAAGTGACTCTATCAACCCATGGCAATAGTGCAAGATGTCTCCTTTCAATAATGACAGCTCATAAAGTTTTTCAGCAAATTTAAGTTCAGCTTTATTGCACTATGATGCATGAAGGAATGTAAAAATCAAAAAAGCCAGAGATCCACAAAGAACCAAGCAGGGTCCTGTTGAAGGAGATATTTAACATTTTTAGTTCTTACTATCATCCATAAAATCCTCGGTCATATTATAAAACCTACTTTAGAGAATTGTTGCATCTATTAAGTGAGGTAAATAGCTCTAAAACGGTTTCACCCTTGTACAATCAAATAAGCACAAATGAATACAAGATATTTTTACAATAGGAAGTTCAGACATATATATGTAAAAAAATTTTATTCAACTACGAACACAAAAATATGTTTTTTGTGGGAATCCTATATACTAGGTTGGAAGCAAAAACAAGGAGACATGTGGCATTTGTTTACGTCGTGGGGGCAATGAAAGGAAACAGCTTACCCATTATCCTTCTGATCTGTAGAGAAATCTGGTTGATGCCTAGTGCCCTTTGTTCCAATTCGTCGTTATTTTCTCTAGTGGATGAAATGGAGCTGATGGTGGCTTTAGGGGGCAACGAGCTCAGCCAAGTATATATTTTATCACTTGGACACTAAAATTAATCAGAAAAACTGGAAGATTGACTTTAAGCATTAGAGAATTCCAGAAAGGGGAGTAGCATCCAATCTGCTATATGAGACAGGTCCCACTGCCAGTTGAATGATACATTTTTCTCCAAGATTTCTTCTCTTACTCCTGGTTAAGGTCTAGCATTTTTTATTAAAATTTAACAGCTGCCCTAGTTCATACACACTATTTATTGCTGAAACTGATACTGGTGCTTACAATGGGTGGTATGTGCTATTAAGACCAGTTCGTTCCAGATATCTTTTATTGTTTTTTGTGTGTTTATTGACCAATTGCTTTATGACCATTTTCAGTTTTCTTTACAGCAACCATCTGTCACTAAAATAAATTTGGAGTTTTCTGTTCCAAATACATTCTTGTACTATCAAATAAGGAGTATAACGTTTTCTTCTATGTTGACTATCCAGGTAATCATACCTAAAATAAAACTCTAAAATATAAAGTTTACAACTTTAACACTTAAATAAAAACATCCTCTTAATCTACCAGGTTTTGGTTTTTTTTTCTTACATAAACATTTTTTTTTTTTTTTTTTTTGGCAGTGTTCAGAGCTCTCTAGAAAATTACATTCAGTTCCTGGCTTTATCTTTACATAAAATTTTAATATAGCTTAATGGATTCAAAATGTATACAAGTAATAGATAGGGTATTAAAAAAATTGATACCTACCCTAGGTTTATAGAAACTTGGCTATTGCCAAAATATGTGGTGTTTTAGCCAATATTTATTTTCAAAATAGAAGGCTATTAAGACAAGAGTAAGACAAATATTATAATGTGAATTAGTGTTTAAAAATTTTGAGAGCATGAAAATTTAAGATCATAGGGAAAAATAAAATTGGATAGTTAAAAAGTTATATATATGCTATTATAGACCTTATAAAATATTGGCATGTGAGACTGTAACTCTTTCAAATTGAGGTCATGCTATTCCCCCTCTATCTTTTCCACAATAATGTGGACTTGTTTTCATAATTACTCAAGGCAAGCACTCAGAAGAACCAGAAAATATTGTGAAATCATTCTTAATCAATAGACTCATAGGCATTATTAAACTCATAACCAAAAGCAATCTGTAGTGGCAGTTCCAAATAGTGAATCATTGTGCAGAATTTCTAATCAGTCAGCTTGGGATGTAATCCCACCTCCATCATTTATTAGGTTAAGAAACATTGGACATATTATTTAACTTCTTAAGTCACAGTTTCTCATTTTTAAAGCAAGGGATAAGTGCCTCATGTTATACTGTGATGAAGAGAAAAGCAAATATTAATAAATATGCCACAAAGTAAGTCCCTACAGAAGTAACTGATTCACTTTCTTACTATTCAACCTTTCATATTTTAATATATATTTTATATGATTAAGCTTTAAAAATTAAAGAAAATTTGTCTTTAAATTGTTTTGAAGATTAATTTTACTGTTTGTTTTTTACAGAGAGAGAGAGACAGAGACAGAGACAGAGAGAGGCAGAGAGAAAGGGGCAGGCCCAGAGCAGTCTCCATACTTGTATATCTTCAATTTCTGACATAGTTTCATTCCACACAGGTGGGCAGAGGGTGGGGGGACACACGGGGTGGGCACAGAGCAGGGGACCTTCCATGTGGGAGGCATGCCCTCGTGAACTGGGGGCCTAACCGGGGTGCTCCCACATGGGAAGCACACTCCAGTTCAGTATGTGGGTCTGCACGAGCCAGATCCAGGACTCAACGCTCAGACCCCAGTGTTGATTACATTTTATCTGTATTAACTTATTAATTATACTTATTTTAAAAATATTTTTAATTATTACCCTGGGATTTACAACATATGAAAGGCTGTCCAGAAAAAATCCAGCCATTGTCAATATAAGGAGAACAGTTACATGGCTGGAATACTTTCCGGACAGCCCTTATACATTTTAAATTAATCTGAGTCTATCTTCAAACAATGTACTGTTTTGGGGAAGCCGGGATGGCTCAGTGGATTAAGTGCTCACTTTGCAGCTCCTGGGACCAGCGATCGAATCCCGGCCTGTGAGGACCCATATGCTGAACTGGGGAGTGCCCCCAGTTCAGTTCTCACTAGGGTGAAACCCCAGCCCAGTTCCTGCCCTGTGCAGCCCCATGCCCACCTGTGGAATGAAACTATGTGGAAAAACCAATGATGTGCGACTATGGAGACTGCTTTGGGCCCTCGCCCTTCTCTCTGTTTCTGTCTTTGTTTCTCTCTCTCTCTCTCTCTGTCAAAAACAATAAAAATAAATCTTAAAAAAATATTCTGTTTTATATGTAGTGTAAGGCTTGTATACATTCCCAATTTTTCCACCTATGCTTTATGATATTATTGTCACGTTTTATTTTTACAGATGTCGTATACCGTATGTGTGTGTAGCAAGCACTTATTTTTTAGACCACTTATAAATAAGAAATAAGTTAAATTTTATCTCATTTTTATTTGTTCCAATTTCTATTTCCTTCTATTTTTGTTTGTTTTATGTGTGTGTGTGTGTGTGTGTGTGTGTGTGTGTGTGTGTGTGTGAGCGTGCATAAAGTCAAGTTTTTGACTGACTTTATAATTCTTCTACTTGAATAGCTTCCTTTATCATTTCTTATAAAATATGTCTGGTGGTGAATTCTCTTTGTTTTTGTCTGAGAAATAATTTTTTAAACTTCTCTTTCACTTTCCTTTACATGATATGAAGTTCTGTGTTGAATTAAGTTTTTTCCCCCAGTATTTTAAATATGTCACTATATATTTTTTCTGCTTGAAGAATTTCTGATGAGAAGTTTGTTAAATTTTTATGATTGTTTCTCTGTAGATAAGATATTTCCCCCCTCCTTACTTATGGCTATTTTTAAAGTTATTTTTCTCTGTGTTTAGTTTTCAGAAGTTTGAATATCATATGCCTAAAAGTATGGTGTGTGTGTGTGTCGTTGTTGTTGTATTTATCCTGCTTGGTGTTCTGTGAGCTTCTTGGATCTGTGATTTCATGGATGTCACTACTTTGTAAAATTCTCTGCCATTGTTTCTTCAAATATTTCTTTATTTTCTCCGTCATCTCCTTTTGGAATTTCAGTTATACATATATGATTCTGTTTGAAATTGTCCCAAGCTGTTAATCTGTGTCAAGTTCACAGATTCTTTCCTTGGTTATGTTGAGTCTGCTGATGAGCCTGTTGGAGGCCTTCATATTTGTTACTAATGTTTATTTTTTCTTCTAGCATTCCTTCTCTTTCTTATAATTTCCATCTTTATTCTCATGTACTCATCTTGCAAACTTTCTACTTTGTTTATTAAAGCCAGTAATATGTTAATTATAATTAGTCAAAATTTTCTGTCTGATAATTCTAACGTCTGTGTCATACCCAATCTGATTCCAATAATTGCTTTATTTATTCAGTGAGTGTGTGTGTGTGCGTGTTTATCTTTCACATGCTTTAGAAATTGTTGAAAACCTGACTTCTTGTATAGAATTATAGATACTGGGATACATATTCTTTATGGATGGAGATGAACATGCCCTTTTCTTCAGCTAGACCTTGAACATAAAATTTGGGTTAATCTACTCAGGAGTTAGGTAGAGTTTGGGGTTGGTTGTTTTTATGGTTCTCCTGAGTATACCTCAGGTTTGAAATCCCTCTAGTAATACCTTGTGTTTACAGGCTGAACTACCGGTACTTTGATAGAGGTTCCTCTCTATATGTCTGTTCCCTCCTTGGCTTTTGGTCTTTCCTTTGCACTGTTGTCTAGTAAGGATGGGTTTCTCCTAGCTATATTCTACTGTTTTTTTAACTCTAAGCATGTCAGCATGGTGGTGGGAAAAGAAAACATATCTTGATGGTTTAATTAAGCCTCAGTCTCAGGTGGGGTTCTGCCTCTCCAAACGCAGAGCTGGGCTTCTCAGATATTTCTATCCCTCCCCTAGGAAAGATGCTTTTTACAAATGTTTTTTTCTTGGGAAAGCTGGGATGGCTCAGCAGGTTAACTATTTGCTTTGCAGCCTCAGAACTTGAGGTTTGAATTCCAACCCCAATCCAGGCAGACCCACATGCTGAACTGGGGTGTGCCCCGAGTTCAGTTCTTGCCGGGGCCTACGCGGGAGACTCCTGGCCCAGTTCCTGCCCTGTGCAGCCCCATGCCCACCTGTGGAGTGAAACTATATGGAAAACTAATGCTGTCAACTATGGAGACTGCTCTGGGCCCTCCCCCTTCTCTCTGTCTCTGTCTGTCTGTCTCTCTCTCTGTCAAAAAACAATAAAAATAAATCTTAAAAAAAAAAATGTTTTTGTCAAATGTTGTGGGTTTCCATTAGTAAGCTGACAGTTTTCGTTGTTCTTCCTCCTGTAGAATAAGCCTTTCATCCTGCAGTGAAGATAGAGGAGACGGGTTTGGGTAGAATTTGGGCAGTAGCTACTGTTTCCTATCTCAAGTCAGCACCATAAAAACATGCTTTCTCAGGTTTCTTTCATATCTTTCCTATGAGCACTATTAGTATGAATGTTCAAACATCCATGTATTTATAGCACCCAAGGGCTTTATGCCCTCATGCTAGCCCACACTCAGCCTCTAGCAATTTTCAAAAACATTTTAGCTATATGTTCTTATCATTTTATGTGGAGTCTCACAGAGTCTGCCACAGGTAACTAAATTCTCAGGTGCTATTTATCCCTGCAGGCACCTGTCTCTCTCTATATTCAAGTTACTTGTTTGTTCTAAGACCTCACTTCTCTGATGGGTCCAGCTTTTTCCTGCTCTAAGAATGGGAATGATATTCTTTACAGCTCTCTGCATCTCAGAGCTGTAATCAGAAACCTAAGTCATTAATTTAGTAACAACATTGAGGAAAATAGGTAAAAGTTATCTCTATGAAGTATTATACATTAATTAAAGTGGAACTCTTGAATACATGAAATTAGTCACTAATTATAGAAATAATAAGAAAATGTTAAAATACATTTTGGAATATTTTTTCAGTTATATCAAAAAAAGGTAAATTTAACTTGAATACTTCTAAAACTCCATTGGAATTTATTGCCTTTGAAAATTTTATATATACTTGTTAAAATATAAAAAAGTAGACGTCAGGGAAGCCGGGGTGGCTCATCAAGTTAAGTGTTTGCTTTGTAGCCCCAGGGACTGAGGATCAAATCCCGGCCCTGGCTTGTGCAGACCCATATGCTGAACTGGGATGTGCTTCCCATGCAGGAGGCCCCCAGCCCAGTTCTCACCCTGTGTGCCCCTGCCCACCTGTGTGGAAGAAAACCATGTCAAAAACTGATGACATGCAACTATGGAGATTGCTCTGGGCTCTCCCCTTCTCTCTGTCTCTGTCAAAAACAATAAAATTAATTTTTTTTTAAGTAGACTTCTATTGTTTTATTCCAAGTATCAAAAAAATACAACACGATACAATGGATTCTTTCTATGACCAGGAAGGTCTTATTTTCATGCATTTCCAATAGGATGATCTGTGCTGCAGGCTGACTTAAACCATGTATACAATAGAAAATGTATTATCTTAAAAGAAATATGGAGACGGGAGTTCTAGGGTAGGTGAATTCAGTGTTTCAACTAAGATTCATCTCTTGCTTGAAAAAATCTGCACAAAATAATTTCCAATGAAGCAGAGAACCTGGACAAGGACCAACAGCAAGCCCAGGCACTAAAATATGTGACTGTGTCACTCAGAAAGATCAGCCCAGGAAATGCACATGTCCTGTTATAGAGAAAGTGAAGATGGTAATTTCCACATACATCATTTGGATTTATCTGTGACCATTTGGCACTTACCTTTCTTCATTAATTATTTGTTTGTTTGCTTGTTTCTTTCTTTTTTTATTGTTAAATTTAGTTGGGTTACATTGGTCAGTAAAAATTATAGAGAATAATACTGGCCCCTATCAAGCCAGTGTCATTAAATTTAGAATCTTAATTAATTCTGAATTTGATGACAGCAGCTTGATAAGAGCCAGTATTATTCTAAGTGCTTTGCAAGCTATGGCTCATATCATTCTCACTATGATACTGAGAGGCAGGCAGTATCATTATTTCCATTTTATAAACAGGAGATGTAAAGTTCAGCGGTGCTGACTTATTTGCATAAGGTCACAATGCTAGAAAAAGGTGGATGTGGTATGTAAGTATGACTCCTTAATTCATACTCTTATTGCTCTTATTACTCTTATTGAACATATTCTCTTCTTGATATCTCTGATTAGTTCTTTGACCAATCTTACTCTGTTCCACTCACTGGTTCTTCTTATTCCAAAAATAAGAATTCCCCCATGTGTTGTTTTTCTCTTTCTTTGTGATCATTCTTGCTCCCAATACTTAAATTTTCATACCACTTCTATGGCAATGATGAACAGGTATAGTGCTGTCAATCCCTCAGTGACTATTTCACACCTTCTTCTCCATGCTCAAACCTTCAGCATGTCCTCCCATCTCCTTTTCTGCTGATGTGTTGCTTCTTTTCCCACCAAAAAGAAAAAGAAAACCACAATAGAACTTTCTCATGCTCCCACCACAAATCCATCACACACACACCCTTTTTTTTTAAATTTCACTAGTTGCTTCTTCTCAACATCTTTTTTTTGTTGTCCCCATTCTTCAAATTTCCAAACATGACCTGCTTATACTCAGACCTTGCAACTCTTTTCTTCTATTCCTTGATGAACCTCATATAAATTTTCTCAGTTCAGACTTCACACCACAACTCCTCTCTATCACGTCTCTTTGACACCTCCCCTTGTGTGTATAACAGGCATTGCAAAACGGCACACCTCAAAATGAACTTAGTGTACCCAACCCCAAACCTACCCTTTTTGTTGTCTTCTCCCGCTCTATAAAAGGCAACTTTTGTTATTTCACTGCTCAGACTCCCACACCATGAAGTCATTCCTGATTATTCTTATCCTCTATATTCAATTAGTCAACAAATTCATTTGCCTCTACCTTCAAAATATATCCAAAATCCAAACCACCATCCCTTCTCTCCTCGAACTTTATAATGTTTTTGTGTGGGGAGAAGGAAAAGGAACCACATGACACACAGTGTATCTTTATTATTAATAGCACATGACTTTTAGCAGACACATAACCTCCCTGAGGAAAACTCTACTAGCTTGGCTTCCTTGCATCTAAATGGGGCTTATAACTAAGTTCTGACCAATGGCGTATAAGCGTAAGTGTTAAGTGAGCTTTGAAGAAATGTACGTAAGGGGAAAGCATGCCTTGAGACTGCTTTTTCCTCTAGTTGGATGCCCTTAGCTCTGCCTCCTGCCAACTGGAATGTAGATGAAATGGCTGAAGTAATACAATTTCCAGAGCTAACTTAGGAGGACTGGAATTTTATTAAGGTGTTCATAGGTTTTCTTACTGTAATGTAAGGTGTTCTTTAATCCCATTTGCTCATTAGAGAAGGTATATAAGACCCTCTCTCTCTGTGATTTGTATCCTTACAACTCATTCATTTAATTTTATTTATATTAGATAGCACACTTAAATTTGATTGAAGACCACATTTGAACATGTAAAATGGTGAATATTCTTTATTCTGTCAAAATGAAAGAAAGGAGAAAGTAGTATTTATTAAATACCAGTAGCTGCACTGTGTTTTTGTTTGTTTGTTCATTTGTTTACATGTTATCAAGCTTAGTCCTCCTAACAATCCTGCTTGTCAGGGTTTTTATCTATCCACCTTGCATGGATGAAATATTCAAAGTTTAGAGAGGTTCCCTCTATATGGTGCTGAAATGGCAGGTCTAGTTTTGCCTTTAGTAACTGAGGGAAAATGTGCTAATTTAAATAATAGATTGGTATAGTGTAGAATATATTGGATCAGTTCTAATATCTCTCATAGTTTTATTCTGAAGAAATAAAGAAGTGTTTGTTGCCTGTCAATATGCCATAACTTTTTGGTGACAGAATCATGATATATGGAAAGCTAGCAGAGGACCTGAACAGAAAAGGTGCTCAAAAACTGCTAATTCCACGTCTTATTCCTTTTTACTCCTTTAAGGAAGATTATATAAAGAGGGCTTTATGGAATATTTGACACAAACATTTTTTTTATAATTTTTTAAAAAGATTTGTTTTATTGTTTTTGACATAGACAGAGAAAGACAGGAACAGAGAGAGACAGAAAGAAGGAGAGCCCAGAGCAGTCTCCATAGTTGTACGTCATCAGTTTTTGTTTGTTTGTTTGTTTGTTTTTTAATATTATTATATTTTATTGTTAAATTTAATGGGGTGACATTTGTTGGTAACAATCAGACAGTTTCCCAATGGACAACTCCACATCACATCACCCATGCATCTCATTATGTGCCCAGCTCCCAGAACCAGGTCCCCCTCGAACCCCATATATCTGGTGCCCACTCCCCCCTCCCCACACAACTCTCCCTCTGCCCTTCCCCCTCCTCCCTCCTCTCCAGGTAAACACCAAACCATTGAGTGTGTCCATAACGCTGGTG